>QKQZ01023504.1:0-21314 GCA_003595255.1 Solenopsis fugax | reverse complement strand
GACGTTATTTTTCAATAACGGTTACTCAGTAACAGATAACGAAATAACGGCCCATCACTACTGGCAGTATATTTACGAACACAGCCTATATAGTTGTTTTGACCAAACAATTTGTAGTCTTAACCAAATAATTATTTTCAAAGAACAAATTACAAAAAGTTTTTGGTTTTTTTGTGAAATACAACAAAATTTTTGATATCAGTAACTATAAAATTCATTTGATCACTATACTACCAAACGATTTCTCTCAGTGTGTGTTAAAAAAATAATGACTATATATCTTATACTACAGAGTAATTTAAAGACTTATCTTGCTGCAGTATATACACGAATTTGTAATTATCTATCAATTCCCGACAAAAGATTATAATGCAACATGAGTCATGTTCATTCACTCGGCGGGCGAACAGCCAATTATTTGCAATGTTGGGTGTTTAAAATGAAAACTGCGTATCGTTTAGGATACAAGTAAGCCATATACAACAGCTAATCCTGGTTTTTGTATGATAACAACTTTCGGACACCGCTATCCATATTATACGAGCCATGCGTCGTTGTTTGCCGGCAGTACATCCGCATTAAATGACTCGCGTAATTATTAAGCGCATAATTGACACTGCACTCGGCAGAAGGTAAAAGACGATCGTCATTGCCGGCACGAGATCGGCGCTGCGCGCTGCCTGTCCAGGTTCCCGCCGGGGACCTGACATTGGCATCTATTATACAGGTTTCGCGGTGGGAACGAGTTATTGCTTCCGTACATTACCTCCACTCGCGGTAGAGCCACCGGCGACCTTCGACCCCGGGACATCGCAACGTCCATCGACTTCCTACGTGCTCGCCTATATCGACTTTGCGTCGACTCTAGAGAGAACCTTCGCGATTAGGTTTTGAGACTCGTGATAATTTAACTCACTGCGTCGACGAGAGATTCCGAGAGACGGGGAGAGAAAGAGAGAGAGAGAGAGAGAGAGAGAGAGAGAGAGAGAGAGAGAAATGGAGAGGAAGAAATAAAGTGGAAGAGACGAGCCTCAACGTCGCTCGTAAAGCCAGGTCCCAGGGCTCGAGTCGAGGATGATTGACGTTGGCCGCGCCGTGTCGGTGAAAGCGCGATAAATTATTTTTTCCCGCCGCGCCGTCCCGATAGCTAACGCGATAATTCGAGGAACGTCGAAAACGATCGACGATGCCGCGGGCGCGTCATAAAGCACGCTTCGAGATCTCGCATCAGCGCGCTCGCGCTCGCGCTCTAGCTCCTTCCCGCCGATGACGGTCTTTCTCGCGCGACATTTTTCCACGATGATATTCGCGCGCACGATTATTATCCAGCGGGATACACTATCAGGCGAGCCGGCGGGCTAAATTATGGCAAATCTCGCAACCGGCGAGTATTTATAGTTGTCACTGAAACGCACGCACGTGACACTTTGAACCATATTTCTAGCACGGATGTGTCGTAAATACAGCACGCGCATGATGCACGCGTGTTATAAATATTCATCCGTTCGCCGGGAGAACACAGCGGATTTTTTATTCGCATCGCGAGAGAAATATTATTCGAAACACAACGGTATCTTGCGGGAATTGCGATTCAACTTCACGAAGCACTAGATTGATTTTTTTAACGATTGAACCGTTGATTGAACAATAAAATTAATGTCAATTAAAGAAACTAATTTTAAATCGCCAAAGAATTTTCCTTCGAAAAGATACATGTGTCGTAAAATATTTAACAAGTACGATTAATGTGATGTGTGTTAAAAAGGATTTTGAATATTTTTTTTTCGTTTCTTATTCCAATATTCCCAGTTAAGTAAAAAGATGTGGATGAGCCATAACAGATTCGTGCTACTTTTATAGATCATTTTTCCAATTTAAAAATTATGCCCTTTTCGTATGAAATATCACAAAAGAATTCGACGCCAGTAAAGCCCCCCGCACGCCCACTTGAGTCGGCTCGTCGAGTGGTCTATTATCTTCGAGTAGTCCGATAACCGTATTGACATGAGAACGGTAATCTACCGGGTGACCCACGGTAGCGCCATAAAGTTACCAAGTTACGAGCGCGTTGATCGAAAATGAAGAATATCGAATTGTGATGGAACACATAAAGATGAAAGAAATATCGGTCTGCAGCATCTGATCTTGGTGCCTAATAATAACTTTGGTGTGAATTTTTACACATCGCAAATTCATCGGACTTGAAACAGTTCTTAACTAAAGCCGGAATACGTAATATCTCAGATTAAATCGACGAGCAAAATTCTTTGCGGTGTTTTAAGATGTTGACGAGCATCAGTATTATTAAATTGAAAAATTATTATTAGGCACCAATATTCGCTGCAGATCGATATTGGCTCTCTTATTTTTAATTCTTATGTTTAACATTTTTATCGGTCTTAATTTTTCTTATTATTGATAACTGTGATGGATACAAGTATTGGAGTACCTATTTGAAGAATGCTTCTTCTCTAAGAGCATTCTTGTCAATTCCCGTTGCTCTATTATTCTCGTGACAGACATTATTATGTTTTCTTGTAAAATATTTTCTCTTTATAATATTAAAAGAAACATAAAAATACTCTCTTTGTTTAGATACAATTATTAAATCAAGATACTGCGTATGAAAAAGAAAGAAAAAAAAATACATATTCTAAGAGATAAGCTATATAGAAACCAAAATAAGATTTGGTTTCAAAACACGAACCAAAATAAGATATCGCCTTACAATTTGAAAGGGACGTTGATATCGATGATAGCGCGTCAATAAATATCTCCCAAGGCTTTCGAACATAATCGTGCTTTCTCAGCGCGTGGACTAAAATACAACTGCGACTGTAGTAAGAATTGATCGAGACGATGTAAATTTTTCAAGCAATCCAAAATGAAGTCCCCGACCAACAACGTGGCTTATCCCGCGAGCGAGGTTTTTCTCGAGTGGGAATAATTAGATTATCGGGATATATTCGCGAACGGTGATATAGGAGAGGTCGATGCCATCGCGAGACACAGATAAAATAGACGCGATATTTTGCGAGTTCAAGAAACGGGAATCTTGACTTTGGCTGAGCGTTCGAATAAATATAGATTTCCGGATGGCGACATATCGACTCGTTAAATTTAATGAGAGTCCGACGGTAACGTTCGGGAAAGAGAAAACTTTTCGAAGGGAAGGAAGAGGAATGGACCCTAATAATAAGGTACTGTAAAGCGAACTCCTTTCTCTCCTCCCTTTTTTTTACAAATCGTCTTACTCGATGTCGACGCGCGATGTTACCGCGTCGCGAGGGAGGCCAACCCCTGCGCCACTTGTATTTATTTGTCGCCAACGAGGGTTTGCTCGAGGGGTCCCGAGATTTACAATGGTGTGTACTCATTGACGGCCCGAGACATGAAATCTGGTTTAGCCACCTGAGATACGCGCTCCCATTATTTCCCTCTAATGGCATCCGCATTTTATCACACACGAACGATTAACTGCGTAACTACATGTTATCTGAGTTTTAACATAAATTATATTATAGGGATCTCATTTATGTGTCAAATATTTTGTCCATAATTACAATGCATTTAAAAACTCGCAAAAATTTTGCATTTATTTTCTCCTATGAATTGTGCAATAAACTTTGTAAATAAAAAAGTATTTATCACTGTTTGTTATTTTAACAGCTACGAAAACAATTCTAACGTGTAGTTCTAATTAATATTTAATCATTGAGTTTTTAATCATTAAAGTATTCCAGAGAGAAGTCATTTGTACGGTACGCAAAATAAACACACTGAGAGAAATTGTTTGGTAGAATAGTGATCAAATGAATTTTATAGTTACTAGTACCAAAAACTTAGTTACATTTAACAAAACTTTTTGCAATTTGTTGCATGAAAATAAATTATTTGATTAAGGCTACAAAAGTTGTTTGATCAAAACAACTATATATTTAGTAACTATCATTTGATCACTATTCAACCAAACTTTGGTTGATTTTACCAAACATTTTTCTCAGTGCATGAATATACATAGTTTTAATCGGAGTTCCGGATTACCTTTGAAATTTTACACCTATATATATAAGATTTGCAGCATTATCGTGTGCCGCGATCGTAAGGATGGTACGATGGGAAGCGACGAGTTCTCAGCACCCGTCGGCGTGCAATTACGCGACATTGTGTACCGGAATCGTATCTATTCCCACCTGAGTCGGCGCCGGCAAGAAGAAACATTCGATCGGTATTAGAACGATTACAATACGACACACCGGGGCGACTGTGTCTCTCCCGCCTGTGTGTAACTAGCAGAAAAAGTGGCCTAACTTTCAGCCCGGTCCCGGAGGGTACGCCAGCCTCGGCGTACCTGACATATGTCACTCACACTCGGATCTGCGAATTTCCCCATCTGCCAATCCCCTTTCGACAAGGAGATCAAAAATAAAAAAAAAAGAGAAGAGAAGGAAGAACGGTAGGATTCTCTTTGAGCTTTCTCACGAATGGAACTGGCTAAAACAGTGTTCGATATCGAACGAATTCAATAACGATAATAAAATAATAAAAATTGTTTTCAAAGAATCATGCGATTATAATAGCAGCGCGATGTTTATAAATTATTGTAATGTAATTAGATTCGGAAAAATAATCATTAAGTATCTCGTCAAAAATTGTCGCTTTATTGAATGGCCTCTAAAGCAGACGCCTTCAAGTACATCCTAAAGCTTTTATCTTAACACTCTGTTAAAACTGAAAATGAGACCTCTAAGTTTTCTCGCGTTTGCACCGACGATCCTACAACAACGTGTCGTCTCGCCCGTCATCCCACATAATTTTACAGCGGTTGCCGTCCGCCTCCGGGCGACCTTATGGCACTCGTTACTTTCCAAGGATTCCCTTCTCTGGAGGATACGCGGTCAAGATTCGCCGTAAGTACGTAATCACTGAGATGCCTCGAAACCTGCTCCTTCGTCCCTCCTTGATGGGTGCGTTCATTGAGACCTCATTCATATGCATACCCGGTCGCGTAACAGGCATAGCGTAAAGCGGCTTATTATTGCCGCTTGGCTTGCATGATAGTGCTCGAAAGTTATGATCGGCACGCCTGCGCGAGAAGTCAAACGATTACCGTTGATAAGACATCGAAAAAAAAATGTTAATTTACTCTCTGTCATATTAAAAGATATTTTCCTAATGTCTCTTTTTATGAATAATTTAAAATACTCTCTATTAGTTCGATTTTCTTTATTCTAAAAATTATTCAAAAGCGTGTCGTATATTGTTGAAATCATTTTTCGTTCAATTGTGAAATATTGTCAATTGTACAAAATTAATTATTCTATGTAAAAAATATGTATAAATATCCTCATATCTCAATTAATATTTATAAATAGAGTTTTAGTACAGCAAAAAAATTACATTTAAAAGCTAGAACAATTGTCTTCTTTGCTATAATAAAAGTTATTAATGAGTATTTCCTTTGATATAATAACGTTACAACAAACATGTTCCATTGACATTTTAGAGCAAAAATTTTCGATTGATTTTGCTAGCAAGTTATATATTTGCTGTATATTTGTGACATATTTGCTGTACCAACAAACCTGTGCTACGCTATAATACCAATGTTTATTAATTACAGTCATTAATTTCACGTAACTCTGAAGCTTAGTTAAACAGAAAACAGGTTGTTCATACATTACATTTGTTGAATCAAGAAAATTTCTTGTTGTTACGGGAAATTCTTTTTTCTCAAGATATTTTGGTATAATTATTATCAAGAATACGTAAAAATGAAGGCATTATGATAATTTATCCCTTTTTAAATATATCTATTTTTCTTAGACACAGTTTTGTTGAAATATCTAAAAATTTAGCTAAGTACAAATTTGAAAATAATTTTTATTGGACTCTCAAAATAATTAAGTAGAACGCTTAAGCTGGGTTTGAAGTTGCCAGAATGTCGAAACTTTTTGCAGTATTTATCATCATGCTTCATTGTTAAAGAATCAAATTTAAACCAATTCCTTGAGTTAAACAATATTTTGTTATTTTTAACTTCCATGGTGAGTCGAAATTATTTTAACATAAAATATGTAGTTGAGAGAACCTTATTTAATCAACCCGATTCTGAGGTTGAATTGCTTAGTTTTAAAGTAAACAGTGCCTATGTTAATTTAATCATACGCCTAGGTAGTAAGTAATAAACTAAATTTGAATCAAATTTAACATTTTTTGAGTTTACATTGTTTAACTTTACTGTTTTAGTTAAATAAACGACATGCTAACAATAAGTAGAAACAATGATCTATAGAAATGATTAAAGATAATTTAAATTGGGTATAATTCGACACTACGAATTTAAGTTGAGCGTTCTAAATAATTATTTTAATGATTCAAAAAAATTATTTTAGTATCTGTGTCTAACCAAATTTTTAGATACTTCAGCAAAATCATTCCTTCCGTGCACGTAATCACAATAAGCACGTCATTATTCCTTCAATCATCTATCGCATGCTATATATCTGTAATGCAGATTGTTTATTGTTATCATACCGTACGCACTTAGCAATCGTGCAACGAGATACGTAAGCATCCGCGGCATGTAATCGCTGTCTCACAATCGATTACCCTCGCCTTCTTTATATCTTGAAATCTCGACGGTTCGCGATGCCGAGAATTGCGCGGGTTGCAAGGCATGCCGCGGAAAGTTCTATGCGCTGCGGAACCGCGGCGGACGTTAATGAACCGATCGAACGAACGTAAACGATGCCGCCGCTCGCTTGCGCCCCTTCGTGTGCGGTGGCGTGCATCCGCCGCGCGACTCGCCGCTCTCCATGCTCGTTCTTCCTTCCAGGCGAGACGTCCGTTCCCGTTCGTCCCTCTCTCCCTCTCTCTCTCTCTCTCTTTCTCTCTTTCTCTCCCTTCAGCAAGAGAGATTTATTAACGCGCCGCGGCGCGAGCGTGCACGGGAATACGCGCGTTGGGAGTCACAGACGTCCGCGAGAAAGACGCGAGAAAGTATTACCCCCCGCATATTTACACACAATAGTGCGCGAGAACGGCTTATGAAAAATATATGGATTAAACGAGCGGTTTTATCATGTCGCCCGGTCATTGTCGGCCCTGCGCCGGCCGATGCTAAATCACCATCCGAGAGGCGAGAGAGGCAGAAGGAAACGATCGCCGATCTATGTAACGTGCTTCGCGGCCACGATCGATGATTGTTAAAGATAAAGGGTATCCCGTAAGACGTACTCGCAACGCATATTGCAATTTAAACTCTAATTGATGAGGCGTTGCTTCAACATTCATCATCGACAATTGTAAAACGATAAACATAAATAATATACGTTTTAGCACGATAATGCATTCGCAAAATATGTAATTTATTATAGTAATACGACGCGTGACTTTTTCTCAAAACGTTAACGATTATAGAGTACTTGTTTGTTAGAATTAAGTATACTAATTACACGATTGCGCGTTAAAAAAGTTGCACGTATACTTAAGATCTAATATCTCGAAACACTGTGTTTATGTCGGGATTCGTATTTCTGCAGCGTTCCAATCACGAGAGTTAATTCAGGGCAGCTAATGGCTATTCATAAGATCGGTGATTTATATATCCCGCGTAAGATTAATTGAAACGCGTACACACGAGAACCGTAGTTCTACTTTCATCAGGTCGTTGTACTCTTCTGCGCAATTAGCGTTACTATTCCTTACTCGGGGAGTTTTCCACGTGCATTTCCATGTAAACGGTAAATCGAGATCGCCCGAGTCCAAGATTTAGTCCTATTTTCGACCTCAATTTGACCTTTTACGCCTACTTTGATACTTTTAAACCTTCAAATAGACCTCTTTTGATATCTTGAACTCTCAAATGGATTTCTTTTGAACCTATTGAATTATTTACGGTTTTTGTGGAGAGCTCAAAGAGATTTTAAGAGATCGAAATTAAATCTCTTTTGAACTTCAAATTTGGGAGATTTTCCGATAACTGTTATTTTGAAGCCCAAGATAGAAGATCATTAGGTCTAAATTAGGTCGAAAATAGGACTAAAATACAATTTTAGCACGTCTACACTGAGAGAAATGTTTAGTAAAATCAACCAAAGTTTGGTTGAATAGTGATCAAATGAATTTTATAGTGATAGTTACTAAATATAGTTGTTTTGACCAAGCAATTTGTAGCCTTAACCAAATAATTATTTTCATACAACAAATTACAAAAAGTTTTGTTAAATGTAACTAAGTTTTTGGTACCAGTAACTATAAAATTCATTTGACCACTATTCTACCAAACGATTTCTCTCGGTGTATATGAACGTTCGAGAGATCGATGAAAGACGAGAATTCATCGTATCTCTTGGTACGATTTGCGTAAACAAACTTCCTTCCCATAGTGGAATTTATTTTACCGTGATCGTACGAGAAGAGCGACAAGCGTGTAAAAAGAAGCATGTCACGCCTCATTAAGTTTTCTGATATGGATGTCCCGACGAGATAAAAGGTGCGATATCTTCGTGCTCGTAATAGACAATCACCTCTTCCCAGCACATCCCTATTTAAACCCCGAAATCCACCCCTTCCCCCTCTTCCCGTTCCGATCGTCCCCTCTGCGCAGAAGAACGCGCAATTACAAATTCCCACAGTGAACCGACGATTCTCTCGCGTTCCCCCCACTCCCTTCTCTGCCTTCCCTTCACTCTTTCCCCCTTCGATTCCAACAACCTCCTTTTCCCTCTTTCACCGGTCCGGACTTTCTCGGAGAGAACTCTCACTCTTCCTCCTTCTCTCACTCTCTCTTTGTCTTTTTCTCTCTTTCTCTCTTTCTCACGGGTCCTCGATCCGCGTATTCTCGACCCTGTCTCACTCTGTTATTCTCTCTATCTCTCTATCTCTTTCTCTTTCTCGCCTCTCTCGCTCCGACCGGATGCATCCGGCCTTTCTCGTTATACGCGCACGGGTACTTAATCCCTCCTGAATGGAAAAGGGGGGCGAGGGGAGTGCGAGACGAATATATCTGGCACGTACATACTTAACGCGAGAAGGTGGTGGAACGGAGCAAGTGCGCGGAAGGGCAAGGGAGGATGGTGGATAAATGGACGCACTGTGAAGTTCTGGTGCACTGATAACGGACAAAAACAGATATGGATTTCGCGTTGCAGTCGACATCGCGATGTCGCGCGCGCTGTCGAATAATATGCAGGCCGAATTTGAATTTCGGAGGAATATGGTAATTTTTTGGCCCACGTAATGAAAGAAGGGAAGGAAAGGGAGAGAAGTCCCTTGCGGCGCGTATATATGGACGGAATTCAAAGCTCCGGGCATTTGCTGCGTGTCTCGCCGAGGGGATGTCGCCGCTGTCAATAAAATCGTTTTAATTTGGCGCGCGGTACCGCGATACCCGAGTTGGCAGAAACAGATGTCATTCTTCCGCGAGATGCAGTATAATTAAGCTCCGCGAGAGAGACGTATCGGAACTTATCATCGAAAACGATATTTTCGGCGTTGTTTTTATCAAAATTATAATAAATTATTTCAATTAATTTAACCGAAATAAGGAACATCTTGATAAGCAAAATTTTGTCTCTTTAGATATTTCCAGTTAATAATAGCATTGAGGCATTTGACGTACGTCAAGATTCTAGTTAAATCTATACGCTTTAAACATGTACATTCCATCTTAATACACATTTCAAATAATAATATGAACACTCCACTTTAAATATTTACATATAAAATTATAAATTACATTTAAATGTACTTAATTATATTTTCATCATTCTTCTTTCGTCTACATTTGCATTTTGAAATATTTCGCGATTTCCATACTATCGATTATCTAGTTTACGAGATAATCGATCGTGTTTTCAAACAGAAAAGAAGAATGGAGAGGATAAAAGGGGACGTGGTGAAAACGGGGAAAAGAAAGAAAGGACGATAGAAATTGTGTTGGTGAAAGAAGAGAAGGAGAGAGAACGAGAATCGGTGCCGAGAGCCAGAAAAAGAGAAGCAGAGAAATCACGCTCTCTCCCACTCGAATGCGCGGTTCTTATGAATCGAGGGGAAGGCGTAACCCAGATTACTGCTCACCGGACTATAATATTACGCGAACAGATCGGTCGGCATGTATAACGGGTGATCAAATTAAAACAAACTACTATACAGTCCTACTTCAAGCTTAACATCATTTTTTTACATTAATATCACTCTATCACAAATGCGTTAATGTGCTTAATTAAGGAGTAACATAAACGTTACATATCATTAACTAAAAAATATTATTAGTATTTGTCATACTGTCATACTTATTGTCAATCAATTTGTCATTTATTTATTAATATAATAAATATTACGTAATAACATACAGTAAATAATCAATGTTTCATTTTCCCCCAATGGTTATACTTTGTTAATTTTTAAATAAAAAGATTACTACCGTCGTTTTCTTTCTCGGAAACCATATTTCCCTTTTCAAAATAAAAAAAAAATATATTTCTTACCCTCAACGCATTTACTCAGAACCACCCGCTAGATATTCCCGAAGGATAACCTCGGAATGGAGCGAGAGGACATGCCCCCGCTCTCTCGCTTCCCTTCCTTCCTCCCTGCGTCTCTCCTACTCTCCGCAAGCCGGGTCTCCCTCCAGGCACGGGCAGTGTCAGAATTCTGGCGCGGTACGAAGGGATGGGAACCCTTCATGGTCCGAATTCCCAACCCCGACACGACCTTGCGCTTGCCACATACCTGCACAACGAACCGCGCGCGAGCGTGTATACGCGTGCGTATGTATGTATGTATGTATGTATGCGTGTAATCGCCTAGTGTAAGTGGGCGCCCGTGTGCGTAGCTTGGCGTGCATTCGCGCACGCACGCGCGTATATTCCTAGACGCGCGAACTTGTATATGCCTCGAATGCATCACCAGCTATGTCGCGAAGGAGCATTCCGCTGCACTTACGTACGCGCGAATGCGTGAGCACGTAGCCACGCGTGGCGAAAACTACATAAAGATACATCCTTCAAACTCCTGAATGAGAAGAATTGTCCTGAAAACCACTCGTCCTCGAAAAATTCTGACGCCTAAATCAGCATGTAGTTTTGATCGAAAAAATCCTTCTGAATCACTCATAAATTGCTGAACAGGCATTTGTGTCGTGAAAGCTCGTTAAATACACGATTTAAATAATGTGATAATGGGATGATATGATTATCTCTCTTCTATTAATATGTTGCATATAAAATGTCATATTTAGAAATAAGTTGAATGAAACGCTTCTACAGATAAATATCTTTTAACATTCATATTATTATTTTAAAATAACATGAATTTACAAAAATATGTCGTAATTTGCACGAAATATTTGTGAAAAACTAAAAGCTCCATATAATATCATTTTATTTTCAAGCAAAATATTATAAAAACATCTGTTGCAAAAATTCTGCACTGAGAAATGTGAAAAACACTACCAAATTTCGTCAGTTACATATATTTTATGTCCTCGGATGTTATTTAAAAATCGTTTATATAAAAACGACGTGTCATATACAACAATTCGATATATATTAATACTTTATGATACAATTGAATAACAAACATTCACATAGCTATTGTTATCAGCTTTCACGCATGAAAAGCCGTGCATCAACGGCTTTCAGTTTTTTAAAACAAAAAAGACGTAGTATCGTGTCATCGATCGCAACAATGTTAATAAAAACATAATATGAAGCAAATGCAGCTGTATTAAATACAAAATAAAAATACGTAGTTCTAACTATATATATATATATATATCGCAGGTTTCAAAATAATACAAACTTCATGTAAACTTAGTATATAAGTAGAATATTTCTTAATAAATAAATAAATTTTTATATTTATTGTCAGCGATGCACGTACTTGTGTCAAATCGATACTGTTTTTTGAAATTATTCATTTTTGATAGCTGCAACATGCTTTTCATTCAAATGAAACACGTAGCACTGCGTCGTGAGCATATTTTCAAGGTTTACTTCAAGGCACATCTATATGTTTGTGCACCGCCTCTCGCCATGCACGGCCATGTACGTATACAAGCGTAAGTCAGGTTACACGCCTGACCCAGATAAGAGGACCGTACGGAGCGAAACGTGATTGAAAAAAGACGCTCTAGATTTCGCCGCGTTTATCATTTCCTCGTGTGCCATCATTGACTAACCGACGACGATATCATCACCCGAAATTGTATCTGCATGGTAGTCCAGCGTCGTCGACGCGAACGTCGTCAAAATCGGCGCTAATTTACTCGATCAAAATGCGACACGTTTAAAAATCGTTGTCTCTAACACGACTCGGCAGAATGACGTAATGATAACGCGAATTGTCACTTGCAACATTAAAGGGGGAATAAAAATTATTGAAGTTATTAAAAAATATGATTACAGCCGCACAATTGCGATGAAATGAAATGAAGTGCTATTATTTGAATGTCAATTTCTTTTTCTATCGTAGCTATCGGCCCGAGTATTAAAATGACGGGAAATTTACGTGGCTATATATGCGCTTTGTTATAAAGCACCGGTACGCGGTATTGCAACTTATTCAATAAAAAGAAAAAAAAGTTAATACCAGAGAGTTGCGTGTAGAAAACGAGACTTTTCAGATGCGACTTTGCCGCAGTCCGTGTGATACGTCGTTTAAAACGCAATATCCATTACCTCGCGAGCCTTTTCGTTCCGGATAGACGCGATTTGCGCCACAGCAGACAATACCAATTAAAAGTGGCGAAAGAGAGAAATAGGTAGAACGAGAAAACAGGGAGGGACCGCGCGGCAAGAGAGCCGACAAAGAGACAAGATTGATTACCGGGGACACCGAGGGTGGATACGGAGACAAAACAGATCGAAATACCATGGGGCTCGGGGTTTAGTTTCTATTTGAGCACCCTCCCGCACGCCCGAGTGCCTTACTAATTCCATTAAACGACTACGCGCGCCCAGGCCGCCTTCCATACTCTCTCCCCGTCACGCGGGACCTAAATTAGCGCGCAATTATTTCCTCGGCACGACGTACGCGCGTGTGTACCGCGAACCGCGAGAGAGCGGCGCATCGACTTCTGCGACTAAATAAAATTCTTCGCGCAACTCTCAAAACTGTGCCAACGACGGCCCTTTCGAAAATACAGGCGCGCGATATTCAGCGCACGTTTTGTGAGCCAGTCAGTCTTTGCGCTCGTACCATATTTTATCGATGGAATTTTGTCCTTCCTTTCGCGAACTGTATTACATACTGCATCGCCAAATACGCGAGGCGTTGTTACATTGTCTCCGTTATAAATCCAAACGTTTATCTTGANTTTTTTTTTTTTTTTTTTTTTAATAACTGGCAGTTTTGACACGAAAATATGATTTTTTGAACAGCCTATTATTTTTATGTAAAGAATACTTTGATTTTATTTTGTCAAAGTTTAAATCGATTTGATATACAATAAATCAAAAAATATTTGTTACTGTGTACACAGAGAAAACGATTCCTTTGGACCTTAATAAATGTTATTATATCCAAACAAATTTCTTAATTTGGAATGGTCCAAACAAACCAATATTTGAATCAATGAATACGACTATTAATAGTGTTATTTTCATCAAATAATAGATATTGTTTGAATGAAACAACACTTTTATTCAAACAAATAATGTTTTGTATAAGCACATGTTGTCTCAATGAAACAACTTTCACAGTCAAATAAATAGGAATGCTAATTCCAATGAAATCTTTTTCTCTGTGTAGTGTTAATCTTTCGTGTCACGTTTGAAAATCATGGATTAATAAAGAAGATAACGTTCCTTTCGTTTACTTAATACTGCCATGTGTGTAAAATGCTAAGGTCAAGTTTATGAATCGAAGCAGTGTTACAACCTCCGGCGAGGATGGAAAAAATTTCGCCGATGTTTTACGCTGCGAACGCGAGAGAGTGGAAGAAGACAGGAGAAACACAATAAGCGGAAGCGCCATTGCCGCGTCTGTCGTAATGAATTGCAGTGACGCACACACGATGATGTTACTTCGGTGGCGTAACGGCGACAAGCTTTGTCGAACTTGTAAAAATTGCGACGGGATCATTGCCGAGAACGAATATAACGCACAATGAGGGATCGCCTTGTAGAGAATCATCATTCTGTAAACACGGGAGAATAAATGTCCGGCGATTAACTGCGAACCAAACACTTCAAAGTGCATTTCTGCCCTAATCTACAGTGCCATATCGCATAATCAACCTGTGGACAGACGGCAGTCGGATAATCGATACATGCCTCGATTAATTGGTTTGTTAAATCGATCCGGCTTACATCAATATGCATCAACGACATATGCGACGCTTCTTCCGCCTCGTCCCATNTTTTTTTTTTTTTTACTTTTTAATTACGCGGACACGTATCGCTGCGTCGTGACGATAGAATCGAGCGCGTTATCGCTGTTTTTTTTTTTTCGGAATAACAGCGCTGTTTCGCGGTCCGCACGTCACGTTGACGTTACAAAGCCGCCCGTGGCCGTTTGCGTCACAACGTTCCGTAATTGGCAGCAAATGGGCTCAGCAAATGGGCTTTAATTCCATTTGCGCAATCAACGGCCCGTAAACGTAACGGCCATGCCGAGAGAGGATCGACAGTCGATGCCTGTCAGAAGCGTCGGCCGGTCGGCCTCGCGTTAGATAACAAAATTACCTGCCACTTTTTGCGGCTTGCATTTAATTAACGCACCTTCGATTCAATTTTCACGACGGCGCAGCATGCAGAAAATCCCCGCGAATTCTTCAAATGGCGATCTATGTGAAACAATCTGCCTTGAAATGTTTTCTACTTGTGTTACATATTTATTATATTATAGTGTCTTTATATTATACAAATTAAAACTAAGTCGCTATCGATATTTTAAAAATAATTGTTGTACTTCAATACATATCTTCAATATAAACTTGCGATAATGAGAGAAGAATTGAAAGTGTAATGAAATAATATTTTAATAATTTATAATGAATAAATATAGCCTTGAATATTAAGAATAATTAAATGTTACAAATTGATCTACTTCAAATTTTATCGAAATTCAGAAAAATCGCGTACATTATAAACGACAATAAAAATCAAATAGAGCAAAAACGCCGATCATAAATTGGAGCATATTAACTTAATCAATTTTTTAAATACATGAGTAATAATTTATTCGCTTCCGATAGCGAGGATACATGCGCGAATACATTTAGCGATACGACTGAATATTTCTTTATGAAAAATGTACCTCGGATTATCGTACAATGGAAAAGAGAGAAATGAGGATGATCATATCAAAGTCGTTCTGATATGAAGAGAATGTGCGATATGCCGCGGCAAAGCGTCCTTTTTCGCAAAAATTCCTCTTAATTAAATACAAGAATTAAAATTAAATGTAAAAAAAAAAAGCACAGGACATTTTTCCTCACATTTTCACACCTAGTTGTCGGACTGCAAAAAAATTGTGCTTGAAGCCGTGTGCTTCCGCCGCATGTCGCTCGCTCGAGTGAATCGATCGCGCTAACCGAGGTACATCATTAATAACCATCGATTCCCCGTGGATTCGAACACCGAGCATTAATCGCTTAGTACGCTCGAAACGACGATGTCATTTTTGTTATTCTTATCGGTTCGGCGAGGAAAAAAATTGCGCGCGATGCGACGTGCGAACCCTCGCGCCGCGAGTCGGGAAGCTAGCGCACGGGGAACGGGGAACGCCACTTATGAGTAAGAAACGAGATGTCGAGAGCAAGCTTTAATCGCCCTTGTCTACGTCCACTAGCGCCGGGAGTAAAAGTCGATTTCCCGTTACCATCCATAATTGACGCGTCGCGCCGTAATTGGCCATCGCCGTAATGTCGCCGTTCGGGAATCGATTGTTCGGTGCGTGCGAAAGCCGACATCGGCCGCTAACTCCGCGCCCGTTCTCCGCCCGGAAATCAATGGCTACGTCTCTCTATTCTTAGGACACGGACTATCGCACGGCCATGTAAATTCGTCGCGTCACGGTCCGACACGTTGGTCGATTAATTAGAATCTCATTAAACGAACTCTATCGGGGCTTGAAATTGAATTTGATGCACTGAAACATCGTTATATCAATTTGTTCGCGTATTGGCTGGATATCGGTGAGTAATTTAATGAAAGTCTGTCGTTCGCGGAAAGTTTGCGTCGCGTATTTTGTATTTGAGAAGTGAGAACGGCATGTTTGTCAAAATGAGCATTTCTTTGGAGATATTCGACCGTTAATGTAATACATACAAATTGAAACGAGAACGCCTTGTACGGTCAAGCTGGATCTTAGTGCTTTTAATAAATTTTACTTGTGTGATTTTTATATACCTTTTTTCAAATTCAACCGACTGCATTTTTTTCTTTATTTGCTACTCCGGTCAATTATCGCGTAATTATCTCCATATAAGAGCGATTCAATGACGCGATGCGTGTAATTTGTGAAAACACGTAGATGCGTAATGCATTCAAGATTCGTTCTGTGATAATCGTTCGTTTCGTCCGCATTCAACGCCGCTGAAGAACGCATAACGCGTAAGTACGCGCACAATGCGTCAAAATGGCTGTGCGCTGGTAACAGAACCTTTTAAACCCGAAAGATTGCTATTGCAACGTGATTTTTTTCCCGCGTGATCGAACCTCCGTATTCTGAACATTCAATTATAGAAGGAGGAGAGATTCGATAGCCAATCATTTCGGCCTCGTGATGGACCCTACTGTGCATTTACTGGCCGTGTAAGCGGTTTGCGCGATGCAGCCGCTCGTTTCTTGCACCGCCCGTTCTTTCCATTTGCCATTAAAAATATTTTTCTGACGCTGATAAGTTTGATATAAAGAAAGAAAGCACTTTGGAATTCTCATGTGAGAGAAGCATTAGCCGTTAATTGTTTCATATATATTCTTACTAACTATTAACAGTTAGTAATTAATAGATTGTTCTACAAAAGATATATACACTGAGAGAAAACGTTTGGTAGTATAGCGATCAAATGAATTTTATAGTTACTGGTACCAAAAACATTGTTACATTTAATAAAACAACCAAAAACTTTTTGTAATTTTTAATACAAATTAAATAAGAAAGCCTTTTACGGTCATAGCTGGATCTTAGTGCTTTATATAAATTTTACTTTTTGTAATTTGTTGTATAAAAATAATTATTTGGTTAAGACTGCAAATTGTTTGGTCAAAACAACTATATATTTAGTAACTATCACTATAAAATTCATTTGATCACTAATCAACCAAACTTTGGTTGACTTTACAGAACATTTCTCTCAGTGTAGCTGGAAAATTTGTGTTAAATGCAATTGAAAAGATTAAATATTATCTTCATTATATTATTCTATTAAATATTAATTAATTTTTACGTATGTGTTTAATTAAATATAATTAATATATGTATTTTAAAAAGCTTATATAACCGTTATCGCTGCTAATCTTAAAAAATAAAGGGACAATCATGACGCTTCCGATTCACAGAATCTTTCCGCTGGCAAACTCAAAGAGTCATTGAGAGGCGTCTCATTCAGTGGCTTTCAATAAGAGCTCGTGCGTACTTCATTAAAACTCAACAGGTCTAACGACGAAGGCGAAACGCAGTCCGGATTACTTCGTGAGTCCACTTTGATCCGAAAAAGCAGTCAACTCCCTCCGCCCTCGTGCTGTCGGCTGGTACCGATCGCGCCCCGTCTGCAGCTTTTAAAAGTCCGATCGAACCGCGCCACAAAGAGGATAAATGCGACTGACAGACAACGAAGTTCGGAGAACAAGTGGCCGGCCCTATGAGCCGAGCCGGTGCAGGGAAACACAGCGGAGGATGAGGCGGAGTAGGACGGAGTAGGGCGGAGGTGCCAAAGGTATATAGGAAGGAAGAGAAAGTGAAAGAAGCGGGGGGGAAGGAAAAAGAGAGAAGGCCTATTCACGATTGTGCTGTCGTAAATGGGTTAAACGGCAGGTCGAGAGGGCAGCCAATTTAAATCACCGCCAATTCTGTGCAGTCCAATTCGATTCCAGTGAGATCGTTTTGAAACCACCCGACGGCACTTCCATTTTCACTTTCTCTGTTTTCCGCCTTCCCATGCACTCTTTGACCCGCGCCATCCACGAGCTCGATATCATCCCCGATTGTAGCAACAATGAGTCAACTTTCGGGCTATTTTCTCGCTGTCTGACTTGCGCTTCGACGCTCGTTCAAACTCGGCACGTTCGAGGCGACGACTATATCCGTCCTCGAGTAATCAACATTCGACTGCACTCGTCACCGCAAAAGTATTGTACTTGCCCAAGTTGTTTGGGACGCATGCTGGTATTTACGCTCGCTAATTTAATTTCGATTACAGGTGCTGCCCTTCGTCGCGCAAATGTAACAGCGACGCGTGCGTGCATAAATGCGGGCCGATTTACGTACAATGCAATTGTCGTACGTTGTAGCCGCAAATAGACGATTTTTAGGAGTCATTTTAGGAGTCGTCTATTATCCTTGCGGGAAAAACTACACTGAAAAAAAAGTCTGGTTATAACCTATCAAATGTATAGTGATATAGTATCAATTAAATATTTTGTCAATATAACCAAAAATAATTTTATTTTACTAAATGTTTAGTATTATCAAATCTGGTATAAGTTACTAAATATTTAGAAAAGTAAAATTATTTTTGGTTACATTGACCAAATATTTAATTGATACTATTTCATTATACATTTGGTAGTTATAAACAGTCTTTTCTTCAGTGTATAATAACATTGCAGAAAATTAAATCTTGCAAATAAATATCATTAGTTCACTTCTGGTCAACATTAAAACCGATTTTTAAGAATAAAACATGCGATGAAATTTATATTCTAATTGATTAGAATATAAATATAATGCAGAATGTAAATTTATGCTTTTTAATAATTAATTATTGGAATTTTTTAATTAACTAGAGTAATCGGATCGTAAAATATTAACTCTGTCATAAGTACCATTTGAAATTACAACGAAAGGACATGTATCATATCGGGCTTGTGCGCGTTCTCAATATCCAGTGCACCGCGAAAAATCGACAACGAGGAGCAAAAAGGCAGAAAGAGGGCGGATAGGCAGCGAGTAGGGTCGAAGAGGCTGAACCCTCTGGAATTCTCGTTGGCAGCGGGCCAGCCTCAATTCGCATCGTCATCGTGTACTTTCGGTGTATGTGACTATATAGATACGTATAATAGAGATCGTCCGAGTACTCCGTTAAATTGGCACTCTGACGGTTTAACAACCCGCGCGGAAAAAAAGTCCGGTGGAAAATTGAGCCTTGACTATCCACGTCAAGCAACGTAGCTTTACGCTTGAAAATTGCTAATTCTTTCGTCGCAAATTTCACAAGTTTCTTAACAGACATGCTCACACCTTTTTATCTAACAATAAGTTTCTTATTTATAATATACATTGAGAGAAATGTTTGGTAAAATCAACCAAAGTTTGGTTGAATAGTGATCAAATGAATTTTATAATTACTAAATATATAGTTGTTTTGATCAAACAATTTGTAGCTTTAACCAAATAATTATTTTCATACAACAAATTACAAAAAGTTTTGTTAAATGTAACTAAGTTTTTGGAGTACCAGTAACTACAAAATTCATTTGATCACTATTCAACCAAAGTTTGGTTTTCCTATTTATTCGACAATTTTATTATTATTGCGATATCACGTAGACCCAATTTTTATAATTTTCCACCTGCCTCCCATTATATCATTTTTATGCATTTATATACTTATAAACATGTATTATATTGTATTGCTCTCTATTAATAATTTTTAATAAAATTCCATATGTTAATATTCTGAATAATTGAGATTAAGAAACTTTTGCACAGATTTCTTCAGATTAAAAACGTATTAATTTTCGATCTTATGTAATCACACTCAATGTTCCTCTGCAGCAGAAAGTATTTAAGCTATGTGTGAAAGTTACAAACTCCTATTAATAACGTACACCGAGCGATTAATCGTCGTGACACGCTCGATACGCTAAATACATTCGTGGAATAGATACGACACGTTATACAAAATGCATTGAAAAACAAGTACATCGCGTACACAATGATAAAACGTCGATGTCACGCCCGTTGTTTACAATGCTTAACGTTGAACCGTTAAATGAAGCGTTTAGCGCACGAGCATCGAACCGCAGGCAGTCGATTTATTTCCTTTCGGCTGCGCTCGCGTTTGCAGCTGCGATAAGATCGCCGAGAGGGGTTGCGCATCGTCTACGATGGGCGTGGCTCCTAGACGTATCATTTATTTACATTACCATGCCGCGAATGATAGCTCATATTGCGGCAGAGATACAAAGTTTCATTCCTAATTGATTAAAAATAATAATCATTTGCTAATTATTGTTATCTCCGTGTAAGCGGAAAATTTATTACATGGCAGGATACATACATTTCCAACCTGTTATAATTTATATAAATGTATGTGATAGAGCGTATTTAACATCGTATAATAATAATAATACGAAAGTTACGCAATATACACGTCACCAACACATCTTAAGAAATTAATTACCTCGCGCTATTTTGTAGAATTTTGTTTCAATATTCGGCCATCAGTGAAATTATTATCCCGATAGTAATATTGCACGCGCTCTCTGATATTAATGCAACCGTTTCGCCCGCTTTATTCACATCGATAATTTCCACCATCCGCGGCGCGCACGGCGAAGAGATTAATTAATTGTCGTTTGCCCTCACTCAAAGAGCCATCGTCTATCGCCGTGAGTGATAATTTAAATAAATTATGTGATTGCGAGACGCGCCTACCGAGGGCAGGACGAATGCAGTTTCACGGCGATCTTATCTTTTCGCGTCAATTAACTTTATACGGTCACGAGCGTATGGATCGCGAGGAAAATATTCACCGCCCGTCGTAAGCGACTCGTTACATTGTAATTCATCCCGTGTAATAATGGAGCAATTACGAAGCAAATTATCCGTATCCGTTTCCAGTTATAATTCCGATCGTTTTCCGGTCGTGTCCCTCAAGGCGACGCGTTCACTCGAAGATCCGTAATGTCACTTTTGGAAAGGAGGCGTGAAATTATTATTATTAAAAAAGATTCGGATAACCAGACCAATCGGCCTCACACGACGAGCGTGTTGTCCTCTAAATGTCGAAGCCACACTGAGAGAAATGATTGGTAAAATCAACCAAAGTTTGGTTGAATAGTGATCAAACGAACTTTATAGTGATAATTACTAAATATATAATTGTTTTGACCAAACAATTTGTAGCCTTAACCAAA
>QKQZ01023498.1:0-22281 GCA_003595255.1 Solenopsis fugax | reverse complement strand
ATATCAGTTAACCAATGGGCTGCGGACGAACGTTTCGTGCGAAACGAGTCGCGAGTAAGCACGCGTGTAAATTTGATTACTGGTTTCATGGAGCGCGCGCGTCGAAAAGGGCGAGCGCGTTAACGCAGTAGTTTCCGGCCGAGCGCCACGGAACGTTGCGTGAAATTTTTGTGAGCCGGATGGACTTGCGACACTCCGACGTTCCGTTGTTTTTTTCCCCCGTATCTTTCACGAGACTCGGGAATTTCTGTTCTTTTCATTCATTCGTTACATAAATGAGGGGGACAGTGGGCTGTAATTTGGGACGAGTCAAAGCCTCGCGAGCTGTATAATGAACACAGGTGCGGATGCGACAAGTGCATAAGCGCGCATCGCATCAGCGTTAGGCGTTTAAACAGCCATCGAACAAAGGAGCGTCGCGTAGAGTTGCCGCTGCGTGCACAAAGCCAGATCATGCAGCCAAAGTAACACGATAATTCGTCTCTGTAATATTAATTATTCTTTCTTTTTGGTATTTATATTTCTTGGTGTTTATATACCACGGTTATATATTTTTACTAATAAACGAAATTTTCTTTCTACCGAGGTATGATTACGCGTACTTGAATTCCGCGTATTTTCTCTCGAGCGAGTCAAAACGAGATGCACATACGTCTCGGGCTTGTATTTATAGTATAACTGCTGAAACATTCAGCTAGTACCAGTCTGCGATTCGAAAATTTGAATAAATAGTTAATTTGATATTACATTATATTTGCAATTGCAATTTAATAATCATTTCGTGAAAGAGAAAATGATATATGTATATATGTATTATATATTGATTATATATCGTATATCATTAATAGTTCTGAATATTGTAATATTTTTCCAGAGGTGATTCGAGAAGAGAATCATTATTTGCAAAATTTGAAAAATCTGTTTTGAATTTCAAAAATAAATTTTTAAAGTGTGGAAATTAATAATTGTGATCTATTATTATATCTTTTTATCCCAAAAGATAATATGTGCGGTAACTTTTTGATATTGCATATTAATAAGATATCGATACGTGCTTGTTTGAAATTAATCTTTTCCACTGTCAATCTTTTTCACGTAAAAACAATATTTATGAAAATTTCCATATTATTACCATATTGTTTTTCTTTAACATTTTACATTCTGAAAGTAATGAAGTCGTGTGATTTTAATAAGTTAAGGAAAAACAATAAGATTAAATCGCGACATTTTCCGTGACAATTTAATCTGACTTTTTTAATTTATTAAAATCGTAATTCTTGGTTTAATAAAATTATAGAAATTCCCTTCTCTCTCGAAGTAAAAATCTGTATGTGAATTAATAATAATTCTGTATGTGAATTAATAATAATAAACTAATTTACATAAATAATTGTTTGATTCAAACAAGAACAATTTTTATTCGTTTAGTATATAAATTATAATTTCGATGTAATTAAAAAGTTTTGTAATTAATTTTAATTAATTTTTTTAAATTTTAATTAATTTTTTAAATTTATTAAAACTTGAATATAAAAAAATCATTGTTAATATGATTAAAGTCGTGATTTATTTTATTCCAGAAAAGTTTTCAAAAATGTTCCGCAAACAGTTCTAAACATAGCATTTATATCAATTATTTTCTCACAAATAAATTGTGTTTAGCGTCTAGATTTTCTGATGATAAATTGACAAGAAGAAAAATAATATTATTTCTAAACATTATTCGTAATTGCACTGTGTTGAGATTTGTATCTAAATTTTTTATGTCATGTTTGAAACTGTACTTTCGTACAAAAAGAACTTTTTAAATATAAACAAAAGCTTTCCATACAATTTTTACACAGGAAGATTAATGAGCAGGTAATTGTTAACACCAATGAGGTCAAAATTAACAAATTTGAATTTTGAAATTTTTTTTATTTAGAATTGTACCATGTTGGACTTGTATCACTTTACTCTACTTGAAACACGCATAAAAAGACATGTACTAACATGAGACAATTATTTCGTGCATGTTACATTATGAAGTGTAACAATGTAATACTTAATGCTGTCAAGCTTTACATAATTAATCGATCTGTTTCTATTAACTTGCCAAATGTAATTAATTTTTATTAAAAATGTGACAAATAAATCATCATATCGTCGCTATTTTATTTTGAGTGTTTCACGCAGTAAGCTTTTTAATACAAGATTCATATGACTATTACAGACATCGATTTAGAAATCTATTTGCACGTTTGATTTTTATCGATTTTCATTTATACCTCGATAGAATTACGCGTAATCAAATACTGCATTATTAGTGGTATAGGTAGTTTACGAGTTATAAGTAAATATTGATATTTTGAAAGAAACAATTTGTTTCTCGAAAAATAAAGGATCAACGGCCACTGCGATCGCATGTGAATCTGAGTTTAATTTAATTATCATGCACGGATTGTAACTGGTGTTCTATATTCGATTTGTCGCAATTTCACGATGCCGGTTATTAAATTGTTCGCTTTTTGTGCAATTAGCGCCGATTAGATCTATGCAATTAGCGTGTCGATATTTTAGGACAATCGTCGATATCCCCCGCGAACGAGTTATTGGTTTCTCGTTGAACTTCGGCACCGGCAGGTGCGGTAAATTTAGCCGTGTCTAAATATTGTGCAAAATTTTTTCAAACAAATATTTCCGATCTCCGCGAGTAAACGAAACACCGTGAATCGCTGTAAATAAATTTACAGTACAAAGTGCGCGCTGGCGCATCAATGTTGAAAGGTTATTTGTTGCAGTTCTATCTTTCGCAAATATTCTACAGCGGCAGTCGTTTAATGTGCACTAATATGTACACGTTGTACAACGTAGTGTATACCAGATGAAGTTAGAGCGTTAGAGTAAGCGCTATGATAAAATTCGATCGCAAGCCAGCCCGCAGCTAGTCGTAAATTTTCGAACGCGGTTGCAAAACGATGCGGTGCAAACAACGATGCGGACGTATCGTCGCGGTTTCGAGTCTCTATTGAACACTATATGAAACGATTCAACAGTCAGTCGATTCACAAAGATCATACTTTTGGCAACGCTCAAAATGTTGGCGACCTCAAAATCATGATTAAAATCTCACGATCATCTTATGCCATGAATTAATTCGTTTGTAATGGTACTTCTCTGAGAAAGTTCTTAAAAATGAAAAAAAAAATGTATAATATCTCGATGCGGCGTGTATGCATCTGTATGCATCGCATTTCATTCCTTTTTAAATTTATTGATTAATTGCTTTTTGCATAACATTTAATACTTTTATGTAATATACCGAAAAAATTGTTTTGCCAAAGTACTTAAAAATTTTAGATACAGATCTGTGAAAATAATTTTGAAATTTTGGATCATCAAAATAATTATATAGGGTTAAGCATGAGCAATGCCGTAACCAATTTTGACATTTTAGCAGTTTGAGCGTTTTACATAATTATTTTGATAGTCTAACAAAATTATTTTCAGATTTGTATCTAGCTTTTTTAAGTACTTCAGCAAAACCGTTCTTTTCGTGTATGTACTTCTGAAAGAATCAAAATGGCCTAGCCCCTTGTTTCTTTCTAATTTCAATATCATATGTATGAGCTAATGAATAAACCGATGCATGCACATGCACGTGATGAGTATCAGAATGCAATGGAGCATAGCAATTCCATCTTACTCCCTTGGTCAACAAATAAACCATTGTATCCTGACCCAACACGCATTGTAACTGTATTATGCATGTGATTACAGCACGTAACGCCATACCGCAGTCATATTAATGACGGCATACGGACGAGAGATAATCCGCTGCACTTTCAGAATTGATTGTATTGAACGAATTATAGGAAAGTAAAATTAAATCCTCGCTAGGATGCAATATCAATCTGACCTAATTAGTTTCGATCAAATAATCAATAATCTTTTTTAAAAGTAAGAAGTAAAAAAGATATCTTTAGCAGTAAAGGAGTTCAAAGTAGCTTACAGCATCCAACTTCATACATCAATCATACCAATGACTTAATACAAATGAGAGACAATTTAATGTATTTTCAGTAGCTGGCTGTTGACCGAATTATACGAAAATAAAATAAAATTTTCGCTACGATGCAATATCAATCTAGCCAAATTATTATGTCCATCAAATAAATCTTTTTAAAAAGATTTCTTTTTAGAAATACAAAATAGAAAAAATAAGCGAATGAAAAGTTGTTATATAAATGCAAAAATATCATGGATAATAAATGGAAATTAAACTGCTGCCATGAGAATCTGTTCTACGTCTGACATTTGATTTTCTGACTTGAATATTATTTTAACTCTGGAGTGCTACTGTGGATGAATTTTCATTCAAATGCTAGTACAGGTACAGGTTTTTTTGTCATTAAAATTTTGATAACTTAAAATAACATTTAATAAGATTTTGTTTACATTAAAATAGTATTAGTTCAGTTATTCTAACACATCTTGCAATTTATAAAGTAAAAAAAAAAAATGAAAAAAAAAAGATTTTAAAAGTGTAAAAAAATTCTTAATTTCGTGGATGAACTTTTACCCGAAAGTGTTTAATATAAAAAAATATAATAATTAGTAGCACTCTAGGGTTAATCTCTTTCGCACACAATTATTAGATTCTTATATAAATTTTGAAGTCAAATATCCTCAACAACTTTATATTATTCAAATTGTATATTCACAATGACGAGCGTGTAAAGAATTTACCTCATCGAAAATGCATCTGAAAATGGATAGCGGTGGCAAAAATTTGTTTCGTGAATTTCTGGTTGCGGCCGGCTATTTAACGGGCGAGTGAAATAGCGGTTGTGCGAAATGTGAAAATTCACATACGAAAGATAGGTCGAGAGGAGCACATAAAAGAAGAAAAAGGAAAAGAGAAAGAGAGGGGAAGAAAACTGCGGCATCACATTCGGTGCATGTAGCACAAAGCAAGATTATATATGGATACATTTACAATGGTTTTCGTTTTGCGGGCACGTTACAACGGGGTATCCGGTCGCATACCTAACGCGCGTTTGCCACGGACCGGAGGCATGTCGGCATCTACCGACAGGACCGTGGAAAATTTCGGCGGGATTTAATAATTATTCGATATGTTACACACGACTGTTTTGCTTCCCCTCGGGGAAGTGGAGAGCGCGCGTGTTTCGTCGGACACCGGGAAATTCACATCGGCCGGCGAACTCCGGTTCGTCAATCAATTCTGCGCATCCACTATTAAAGCCCGTACATCGATGTTGCATTTGCCCGTCTTAGCCCCTTTCGCAAACCGCATTGTCGATCTGTGCGTTAACCGCGGCGTAATACCATGATGGTTTATTGCGTGATCCTGGCAAGGATCAATGGTCAATGAATCGAAAACATTTATCCAAACTATAGTAAGAACTTGCAATATATCATTTATAATTGTTTTTCTCTCTATAAATATAAAAAAATACATAAAAAATTTACATTGATTTTTAATTACATATGAGAAATAATAGTGTAGCAGTTTACACTGAAAAATTACAATTATTAAATGTATTAAAATCAAATACGAAATTTTTCTACAATATCGTTTAAATTTCAACTGTGGCAATTCATGTTTTCGAGATATAATTTTGCAATTATTATATTTGTAACTGAATAAAAGTTTCTTTTTGTTTTAACTTATTGTTAATTTTTGTTATTTTTATTTTATAGCTATACATTTTTTTTCACCAGTATTTTCCATAATATTTTAAGAACGAAACAATCGAAATGATATAATTGTTATATTTTTCATTTCATAGAATATCGCGCTCTATTTATCTTACAAAATTTAGAATTTTCATACATATGTCTTTTTTTTATTTATGAATGAAATGCATGGAGATAACAGCGATCCTTAATATTTTCGATGAACCATGCAAATAAACATAGTCAAGCGCTATTTAATTGATGAACGCTGGAATCGAAATGTTATTACGCCGTCATCAGTGATAAATGGCCGGTTGACCCGTTTTCTACGCCGCGTTATTTTTCAACAAACAATTATCGCATTGTGCTTTAAAAAACCAACCGGTCGCTGCACAGAGCGCATGCATTTTTTTTACGTCGTATCGTGCGAATTTAATCTCCGGCTAGATCACAATTCGAATGTAAATACGTTTTATATACGCAACTAAAAGGAAATGCACATATTATTCGTGCATGGAACATTTACCTCGGAGATTATTAGGTCATCGGAAGCGAGATTCGCACGTAATAACGGACGTCGTTGCGCGTCTCAGACGATAGATTATCTCTTCGCGTGCACGGGGTGGATCCGTAACAAAATAACGAGGTGGAAAAAAGTTAATCCAGGAACTGCCGTAATGTTTATTGTTCACGATATCTCGCACTTATATATATATCATTGAAAGTTCATGCCACTGCGAGCCGTACTCGATACGAAACGTAATCTCATTGAATTTGACAGAGCGTAGCATTGCGAAGGAACTTCATCGAGAATACCGACTTTCCGGCACCGTGACACGTCAGGCGTGGTAAAGGTCAACTCTTCGTTGTAGACGCTCTCAGACTTCGCGACGTATCCTTCCATCTAGGGCTAACAGCAAAACTATTTTAGCTAGAACCATCGGTCATCTGTTGACATAATCACGACGAGTTCACACTCTGTACGAGTGTTATAATCGTGTTACGTTTTGATCTCGGAACATTGCAACTTCGAAGAAGTAGGTGTTTGCAGAAATTAAAATAATAGAAAAATAATTTTGGCATAAAGTTTAAATCTGATATTGTAGAAAAATTGACTGAATTTGAAAGTGATGTGGAAAGAGAAAAAAATTTGATCGGAAGCACAGAATGAAAATGTTGTGAAATAATTAAATACTGCAAGATCTTGCATTTATCTTACACATTGGACTCGAGGTACCGAGGCGTCGCTTTTATTCATTCTCTGTTTGCTACGTTAAACGCACTTTCGTGCATTCCGCCATGAATACGAATTCGCATTTTGTGCCTCCGTGTCTACGGAAAAATAAATTTCACCGTCGATTCGATCGTTCAGTTCTTCGCCGCCTTCCCATCGTCTCGGCGATGTCGCGCCTGCATATCGATGGTCGAGCGACGGCGTTGCATGTGCAGTGCTGAACGCAATTTTAAATATTGCAGCGTCGAAGTTAAAAGTGTTTCTGCCTGATCGGAATATGTGTGCGAGCGAAGTAAGCATGTCACGACGGCGGAGAGCGCTTTAATTCAACGGAAATAAATCTATTCACGTCTAATCTACTCGCGCGGAATTTGTAAAAGAAATTACTTTATCGCGACCAAACATTTTTAATATTTTAATATTTGTTTCGATAACGTGCGAATATTTCTTTCTTTAGTTATAAAAGACTATTTAAGCTGTGCTGTTTTTTTTTTCAATTTCTGATAAATATAATCACAATAACTAATAATTCAATCACACATACCTTTTTTTTTTTCATTTGACAGATATGTAAAAAAAATATTTGATGAAGTTTTTGCAAGTAAAATACAAATTGAAATATTAGTACAATGAAATAAAATATAGATAATCGATAGTAATTTAAATGGATCGTACAATCGTGGTTTTCAGGCTGAGAAATTAGGTCGAACGAAAAACAACGTCACGCGACAGCGTGCAATCGCGAGATGATCATGAGAGTCTGTACATATGTATTTTCATTAAACGAGATTATTCCATGAGGTAATTTCATTATCGGTATAATTGTTATTGGCGTGAAATTGCGCGATAATATGCGACTTCCAGCATCGCGACGGGGGAGAAATTACGGGGTCCTCAGGGATCTCTTCTCGAAACGTGCCGCCAACCCGTGACGTGACAGGGTCACGACGTGAATATTATCGACGTTTAATATAAAGGCACTAATTCACTCGAAGGGGCACTGTGCGATTTTTAAAGCACACTCTCTCCGCGCGGTCATTAGCGAGTCGCGAAGTTTTCCTTGAAAGATGCCTTGAATGTCACCGTCGTGGCGTGACGCGGACGTTATCGGCGCTCGGCGCGACATTATACCGTATANGGGGGGGGGGACATAAAATTTCATTCATACATCATCACGTTGACGAGAAAATCCGCGCGAGCGATTACCGCTTTACATGTATATGCTTTTATGAAGTGCCACAACAAACAACGACAATATTCATTACTACTGCATCACAATTTCCAGAGTCTCTCATTTAAATTAGCATTCAAAATATGGTAAATGTAACTTGATAAAACTGCTCGTGCATTTTTGATGTCCGCTTCTATCATAATGATAAAATTTTGATCTTTACGCTCTACATACTATTTGAATAAACGTCAGTTTAACGTCTTGTGTATTTTCCCCGACACAATTAGCAAAGCAAATCTAATAATTTAGGAATCATGTACGTCTGCAAGGGTTCGTTACTACGATGTGACGCGGAGTGTGACACGTGTGTAACTTAGACGATTCCTTAGCCGAACCAGATGATTTCTTGGCCAAGACAGACGATTTCTCGGCGAGATTGCACGAGAGGGCGACGGGCGAAGTTAGGAGGCAGCGTGAATTTGGAGGAACAAAATTCACCAGTAACCGGGGAAAAGCGGGGAGAGGGAGACGAATTAAACGTCTCGTGACATGTCAAAGATCTACCCCGGGAGTTGTTAGGGAACATCCATCGCTTGAATACCGTCGGGCGCCATGTGAACGTGTCTCGCCGTTCGTTCAACGTGAAATTTCTCGCACATCCACCGCGCGCCGCCGCGACTTCCTCCCTTCTAGCCGCTATTTGTGAGAAGAAAATTGCCAGTTCTATTTGGACGTAAAATTCAATCTCGGTTTCCTTCCATTTGCAGATTAGCCGAGGCCTCCCAACCATCGCGCCTCCTCCCATTTCTATTGCCACTGTTCTTTTTCCCCGGTTTTTTTTTATACCATCGTTCCCGCTCGATGCCCCATTCTTCTCTCTCTCTCTCTCTCTCTCTCTCTCTTTCTCTCTATATCCGTACGCGTCAATTATACGTATTCGAGAAAATGTTTCGAGATACACGACGATGAAAAACAAAACCGTAAAAAGATAGTCGATGGCCAATCAACGATAAAGTTGACGAGTATAAAAGCACGCGATAAGCCGCAAAGTGAAATACTTTGAATGTACTTTTGTTTGCAGAAGACATTTTATGACATGACATTTGAACTATTTTATGTTTTAGCATACCTACGCGATAAAATACCGCGCGTTCTCATTTGCCGGTGATATATGAAAATACTGACTATTACAAGCGCGAACATTATATTACTAATTCGAACCATCGGTGCTTTGAGCGCAGGATAATCCGTCATTTGTAAAATTTACGGAGCGCAGAATGAATGCATAATATTTTATTCGGGCAAATAAATGTTCTCTCCACAGAATGCATAGTGCGAGAACGGAACGGAAAGCGGTTGAAAAATTAGCGTTTGCTTTAGCGTGCGGGAAAATCGTATCTAACTTTATAAATCGCGGTCTCTCCGTCGATTCGCTATCGCGCCGCGCCGGTCAGTCGGACGCCGATCACTGGTAGTACTCATTGCGAGAAACGTCGACCCTGAAAGATTAAATATTCGTTCTGCCCGCGGTAAGGGCGATAAAAGCTTAATCGGCTCGTCGATTAAAATCCCCGCAACCGCGGTTAAATTCACGCGAGAAAAAGAAATCACTTACCGCATCCGATAGGATCAATCAACTGCCCAGTTCAGCGCGATAACGCCCTTTTGCACCATTTCCCCGCTCGCCAAAAGCACAAAGAAAAAAAAAGGGCGCCAGCCGTTCCGAGCGCGTTTGTGTCCGAACCGGCGCTTTGTGTTACCGTCGGTAATCGTTATCTCGCCCACAACTTCAAAAGCACACAATTTTATATGTGATCATTACCATGAAGCTGCTGCCAAATAGCTTTCACATCTCCGCTGTGACGAGGGAACGGCGTAATCTAACTAATTACGGGCGATCGTTTATGTGGAATAAGTGGAAAAATTTGCACGCATAATCCTGTTATTATTTAACGAGAGATATATTTTTTACGTCGAGACGCTAACGATGGAAATATCGTGGGATCGCTTAGCACATTCCGACAATTTCTTTGCTACTTAGCAAATACGTCGTTTGTAATTTGCGACGCGACTCCGCGCGTCCTGATTCTCGAGAGATATTATTCGCGCAGAGCGCGTGATTACAAAATTTAATATTAAGACGGCGGAGAGAAAGGAGAGCGACGCGAAACAACCGACTCAAGTCTTGGTCCTTTGACGGAATATGCATTTGTGGCTTGGATTTAACATGGTCGCGCGGGAGAAACGCGGAATTTTCTCAAACTAGGAGCACGGAAACGACGACCTTGCTCGCGATATTACAAGCTATTGCGCGTTGCATTCCACCGCTTTATGCTGGTTTACATTGCGCTTTATGTGCATACATTATATTGTAAAAATTCAAAGGTATTTCGCGGTTAAACTTTGTTCTACGTATGTGTGCCTGCGATAACCGTGTTATGCTTATTACCCGAGGCCATTTCACGGTCGACGAACAAAAACTAAAAGCTACTAAAGCATGAAAGTTTGCTATTGCTGTGAATTGTTTCATTTGTCTGCGTTTTCGTGTAGAATATCGACTGAATTAATAAATAAATTAGTAAAACAGTAAATGTAACTGTATCTAAATATAATATCGAGTCGGCATCAATAAAATGTCCATCATAAATGTATAATATATAAATAAAATGTAATAATATAAAAAAAAAAATTTTTTGACAGAAAAGTAGAAAAGTTTTAAAATGCGCTATGAATTTATGAAATACTGATATACAATGGAAAAAGAGTTTAGTAATAATAATCAAACTTTGATGAAATAATTTCAATTAAATGTTTCATTAATATAACAAATATTTAGTAATATTTAATTATTATATTAATAGCCAAACATAATATAATATTAACCAATCGATTACTAAACAGTTACAAACGTTTACTAAATTTTACCAAATATTTGGTCATATTAATAGAACCATTTAATTGAAATTATTTCACCAATAGCTTAATAGCTATTACCTAGACTTGATTATTATTATCAAACTTTTTTTTATACCGATATTAAAATGTTACAGCTAGTTATTTTATATTTACCGTGTGTTAGTGATGGCTCAACTGAACATTGATCGCTAACATAGTTTACCTTTATGATTCAGTTAACATTTCCTACATTAAAATGCAGATAAACGAGACGGTAATAATTTCAGGTCACCCGAGCAATCAAATTTGCTCGTGCATTCGACTTTTGCTTTACTAATTCGCTTCATTGGACGTCTGTTCACAAGAAAGTTCGCCCTACGAAGCTCCGCGAATTTGCTGCGCCAGTAAGCAAACAAACTTCGAACCATCTGCAATCAACACCGTAGCAATTTCTCTAGTAGTATTTCTATGTTTTACCGATTAAAGGGATACAATTACGGGCAATGACAACAAAAATGTAATCTACTCTAGGCGCCAGTTACAGCGACTCTTCTAAGCTGTAAGAAAGAATTGTAGATATTTGCGCCGAATGAAAACGCATCGTGACTGTTTGCACAGCTAGCGCGCGCGGAAGAGAATTAAATTTCCACACTTCTCTTCGCGATGTGCAGTTTTAAGACGTCTTAAATATACTGTTGTTTCTTCGCACCTTTCGCTGCGAAATTATAAATAACTTAAAACAATCAAAATAAGTATTCGAGTCTGTAATGCTAAACAAACTTTTGGTTTTTACTGTTGGTTTAATGCAATTACTTAATTTAAATTAATGAAACTAATAATAATTTAGCTTCTGTATAATATAGTAATATACATATATTATAAGTAAGTAGTCTATTCAACAATTTCTTCCGTATATAGTTATGCCTAAATCATCAATCTTTGAACTAATATCGGAAAACTGCCGATATCTAGTACCGGATATTAAAATGTATTGACAATTCCCGAAAGATTTATATCACTAGTATGTTAGAGACCTTTTTTTATATTGATACGATTTATCTTCGTGCATCAACCGCTATTCATCTATAACGATCCCAACATTTTGCGATATGAAATTTCGGCGAGTGCAATTTGTCATTGACAAGGCAGTCAGAGAATTCAGTTGTTCTGTCCATATCTCGCAATTTCTGACAGTCGCTAGGATGGCTTTTAGATGATAGGGGCTGCTAGAGAAATTGCATGCCTGTGCTGCTGCATTCGCTGCGCTTTGGAGCGTATACACGTGGCCGGTAGCGCAAAGTGCAGTTACAGAAAAAGGGAACGCGACGATTAATCGGCTCCCGGCGACAACCAGAAGACACATTGCTAATTAAAGTATGGAAAAGTTCCGGGCAGTTTGGCACACCGGCTCGTAATATACTTTTCAGAAGCGGCGCGCGCGCGTCGCGCTCCGGAAGAGAGTTTTACGAATGACCCTGTTAGAAGCCACTCTAATGAGACGAGTAGTTTGCAGCCGCCCGTATATTCCTACATCCTGTCCTCGTATACTCATTGATGCTAAAATATATCTCTGCGAAGACACGCCCGAGGAAACTTGGAGTACAATTGCGAAATAATTAATTAATTAATTACCAGCAAATAAAAGAGCAACGATTATCGAGATTATTCCTATTATAGAAAGTCAAGATAGAATTATAAATAGCGTTTTAAGGAGATAAAGTGGACTCGAATTATGTAAAGTCAGACTTCATCAGAAAGAGATATTTATTTCACAAGTCTTGAAAACCTGAAGTTTTCTTAAACGGTTTGAGAAAGCTTTGTGTCGCATTACAAACATTACGGGATATGTCGGAGAACATATTTGGAATCATCCGACGTGCAGTGAGCTTCCGTATGGAATGCGTAGAATGTAGATTGAAATTCGCGGCGAACATTTTGAATAGTCGGCATAAAGTCTATCTCGGAGCATGTGTCGATAAATTCATTTCCATAATAGTCACACGCGAGTATTTTGCAGCACGTGCTTTTGCGGTAACTTTTAAACGATTGCAAACGTAACCGCTAATGCGCTACCTCCGTTACATCAAAGTACTGTCCAAACTGAGACAGGCATGAGAGATACCATGTGTAACTACAAAACCATCGAACAAAACCACCATGTGTAAGGTAATGCGCGGATTTACGTGAAGGGAACATTTGCTCGTAAACTTTCATCATAAATGCTTTCATAAATAGCAAAATGAACAAATACATTTTGGCAGAAAGATAAAAAACAACAGTAACGTAGTTCTGGCAGTTTTCACGCGCATTTAATTAATACGTATAAATTCATAGAGATAATTAATTTGAAGAGTCATTTAGGCTTACAATTAACGAACTCAGGGACCCTCAATACATCACCACACATCATTTATGCATTTATATGCATATGTTATTAAGTAATAGTGCAAGAAATATTTTTTTACTGAAAATAAAATACAACTTAATTTAAAAATAATAAAGATAAAAAGTAGTCACATATTACATGTTTTGACATACAGAAAAAGGTTGCCAAAATCGCATTACTTTTCACATAAAGGTTTACAAGTTAAGTTTTTTTCATCATAATAAAGTACAATATTTTTCGTTTCTTACGTAATTTTTTCATAATTTTTTGCATTATTAATATAATTTTTTGAAATAAATAATTTCTATAAGCCTGCAAGTGGTGCGATTTAGAAAATGGATCTCCTAAATCACGCCACAGGTTGCTAAAATTGCAGTGGTTCTCTATCATTCATGGAGTCTACAGCTTGTTCCACGTAAAACTTTATTCCGATAACGTCGCAAAAATGTTTTTTTTTTACAGAAATATTTTTTTACTTCATTCAATCTTATTTTACAGTCTCTATACTTTTTGAGAGCACGATTTATATAGAGTTTCACACACATACACTTTCTCATATTCTCTTTTGGCCATTTCCCATCTATTGTAAAAAAAAAAAACAATTTTATTTCACGATAACCAAAATTGCGATCTAGATCGCAACGTCGTGTTACGATTTAGGAACCAGTACGATCTCGACAACTTTCTTCTATATGTTTTGATACAAATAAAGCATAATAGTTAAAATTAAAGTTTATATTTTATTTACATTTCTAAATTAAAAAAAAGGAATCAATGTACTCATTACATTGCATTACTTTTGTAGCCGATTAATGTGAAGCGAATACTGCAAGTAAAGCAATTTTAATAAGAAAAGTTAATGCAAGTAATTTCCTTGAATTTAAGGATTATGTCATGAATGTTGGGATTATAGAAAATTTAATCTGTTGGACCACTACATATTGCTTTATAAGTGTTTGTGAAAGAGACCATTGACAATGCCCTAAATACAATGCAGCATGTAGCCGGTCCGAAGCCTGGCTTTCCAGACTTCCGTTGCAGTCGCGGATAATGGATCCAATCACCAGCGTTCCAAATTTGGAACGCCGCGCCGGCGAAATATGGTCACCGTAGATATACAGTATTCGTAACAATAGATGCGGGCGTGCAAGATCGAAACTTTCAGCCCGTCACTATTCATTCACCGTGCTCCAACCGCTCGTCAGCTTATCCGTCTACTGGAAACACCTCATCGAGATTCCGACCTTCCGTGTAGCGCGGAACGNCGGAGCGGAGCGGTACGGCGCGGTGCGGAATTGTTCCGCGCGGAACGCCGCACGAATTACGTCTCATCAGTGCGAGTAACGTGCAATATTCAAATTATCCTTGGCGAGCGCAGCCACCTAATGAGAATGTATGCAAATAACGCGCATCAGCGCCGGCACCCTTCGTGATGCGCATCGATGCACCTAAGCGCAACGCGCGCGCTGGCTTTACGACGATTGTTTAGCCCGGCTAATTACACGGTGCCACCATCGCTCTCGATTCACCGTCCGTCGTCGCTGATACGCGCAAGGCATACATGACCTACTTGCAAAATCAAGTTTGTCTTGCTATCAACAGAAAGATAAATGTTACACCCGAGTTACAATTAGTTAGCAACAATATGGAAAAGAGTTAGCGAATCAAGTAAAGTTTCAGAAATTCTGTGTCTTGGATGAGGTACTAAATTAACTGCAATCTTGAAAACTGGGCGAAAGAGCGATGAATTTATTTCGACGGTTAATAATTAAATGATTAATTATTCCGATATAACACTAAAATATTATTAATTTCAGTACACTCTTTTAATTAAATTAAATATTCTATGAAATTATCGCTCAAGGTTTTTACCTGGTAATTTAGCTTACTTGTTGTAAAAGGCATTATTAAAATAAACAGCTTTTTGCTTTTAGCGAGCAAGATATCTAATTTCGTAAGCATTATAGAGTGTACAAAGCAAAAAAAAAAAGATACCGAGAACAAGAGCGTTGCTTTCAATATAGTTTATTCTTCTAATGTCTAGAACAATAAAATTTAGTAAAAGAAAATGACGCAGACATGAATTATCTTAATTATTGAGAGGAAAATTTTGCAAATACAGAGATATACATAACAAAATCCTTTATAACACAACTCCCGATGCAATTAATTAGTTGGACACCGTGCGATATTTAATTCACCATTCACCAAAAGCTTAATGAGGACGTGCAGATATATCAAACCGGCGAGACTGGTTGAGGAGCGTCTCGATTCGGCCGAGAATTTGGCAATTATTTACAATGATTCAATATTATTCAGCAGTGCCACTCGAAATGAGGAGTAGAGACGCGTAATTATTCGCTGGGATCGCATCTACTAATTAGAACTATAGGCAAACGAGGCTGACGCCCCGCAAACAGTTATAACTGTCTATATTAATCTACCGGAGTGGTACAAACGCCTCGAGCTAAGAGGCGTCTTATTCGGAAAGTAAGATTATCTTAGTAAATGCTTAGTAGCTGCAGCATCATCGGCTTACTTTACTTTCCGTAGTAAACAATCGCGAGACATTTCATCAGATCAGATGTTGTGATCAATTTTGACTCGACTTTTCAATGAGGAATACTGGATTTATTGCAACTTTTCAATTTTTGATATTAAAAATCAGTTACGTTAATTTTAATCTGTAACTGACATTAAGTGCATTTAATAATCTATTAAAATGCATTAAAATAGATTAAAAAGAATACAATTTTAATAATAAAGAAAGAATTATAATTTCTTGATATTTTAAAGAAATCATCGAAATTGATTAAAATATCTACCACTACAATATAATTTAATGAAAGGTGTATATCTCTTTTTCTCTCTCTGTATCTGTCTCTCTGTCACACTCATTCTTTCTCTTTTACGCACATTTGAAATTCAAATATATTCAAATTTTAAATAAGCAGAAATTATTTCACATTTGTAGTCGACGATTATACTGATAATTTAACAATGCATATATAGATGTTTACCGAAATTTACATTCAATTCACATTGAAGAATATGTAAGATATCAATATCGTTTACAATCGATACGATCCTACATGCTTTGCAGTAGCGAGCACATATCGCATTAACGCGAAATATAATAATTATACTTGTAGCATTATGCTTTTATCCTCGACAGTCAATTCACTACATAATCACTGCGTCATATTTAATCCGCCATTCAAATTACGTATGCAAATGTCTTGTTACGCTATCCTCAATCATTTAATTAATTGCTATCATGGCAGTCACACCAGCTTCGTATCAAGTAATTCGAACATGGTAATTTCTGCTGAATTCAGAGATTGTCGCAGATGCGATCCGCCGTATGGATTTGCATAAAGTCACGCCGTTACCTCCTCGCAAAAAACAAGATGAAAGAGGAGAGTAAAAGCAAGCGCTTAAAGTTTCGCTGCGACGTATCTCAGTGTCTGCCTTTTTTTTTATTTTGAAAATTATGTTACCTTCTCGCATATTTACGCAACAATTTGGTATTGCTGAAACTTCTCTTTTTTTCTCCAGCGAATTTCTTAAAATTTGACATGTGACAGGTCATCAGTTTACTAAAAGCGTTTTCGCAATTCGACAGTTTGGTTTCAGATACATTTGGCCTAAAGATAGGGAATCTACATATATTTTTCTACTTATAATACAATTTCGACTTTCTAAATATCTAAAACTAAATTTATCTCCATGCAAAAATATTTTTGTTATAATTTTTATTTGAATCAGTAAACTATTATAATTTATCTTTACCTTTTTATAACATTCTCCGTTTTTAAAAGATTGATCATAATCGAAATACATTTCTCAAATTTCAATTTTACGGTTGTATACGAAGGGATCAGAAAAAATTGAAAAAAATGTAAATACATCAACACTGTACACAGTAAAAAATTTTTAACATTTTTGCATGTCCCAGAAAGTTCACTCTAAATTTTAAATTAAAATAACTCTTATTCATCGTGTTACTTATTGACAAATTAAAAATGTTAAGTAATTGACACAATACTTTACATTTATTTTTACTCATAAGAAATGTTAATAGAACATTTTCGTTCGTAACATTTAACTCGTAGGAAATATTAATAGAATATTTTCGTTCGTAATCATGTTAAATTAACTTTGAGACATGTTGATTATTTGAATTGTGTTAAAAGTACTCAAAATAATATTCCATTTCTAAGAGACATACACAAAGTGTTAATTTATAAAGTTGACTTAAATGTAACACATAAGAATGTTATAAAAATAATAACATATCAGTGGTATGTTAATTTTACATTGAAGTAGTAATCAAAACGTGGTAACACAAGAAAATTTTAACATATGGATCCATATGTACGCACAATTTTTTACTGTATAGATAATAAGAAAATAACCTGAAATTGAATTGTTTATTTGCCGCGTATCTTTAGCCAAATTGTTCTCTAACTTCTCGCACACATAGATATTCACGAAAAAGATGTGCAACAAAGTGCATCGCCAGTAAAAACAGGCGAGGCAGAAGGTCCCAAAATTAAACCGTTCGCTCGTATACCCTGTTAAGCGCGTATTCTTATTGTCTCATCAGCGAGGAACGGTGTGCGATATTCAAATTAGTCGCTTCGTACTGCGCCTCGCGAGCTCACGAGCACCGTCGTCGTTGTCTAATGAGAACGTATGCAAATAACACGGCAGGGTTGCGCCGCCGCTACCGCCGCCGCACCGCGGCAAGATACCGGCAATCGCGGCCGTCCGTGCGAAGCAATCATTTAGTTTCGCTAATTATCAGTTGGAATTACTATCGGGATAATTTAGCGAAGCCGATAATTAGCCGAGCAGAGCGTTTACACGCGCGGTTTCCGGGTACGTGGACGTCCGGAAACACGCTCGCTGCGTCCCCAGTCCACGGTTACAGCCGGCGAGCGGTTACAGCCGAAAGGAGAATTATTGACGTCGCGATAATGCACCCGACGAATGACGGATCGACGGCGCTGCTGCACTAACGACGTCGCTTGATTTATGCGGCGTATTCCGTTGACGGGCCCAAAGTAACGCGGTGTCGACGGTTCGCGCACTATTGACAGACTGTTTTTCCCGGGAGAGGCACGCGGCAAAGTCGCGCACCGATATCGTCGCGCGCGCGGTCGGCCTGACGTTTTTAATGGAATAACGCGAAATCAATGGCCTATCATTTTTCAGGGACCCCCTTCTCCGCTTCTGCATCTCGACAGCGCGATCGCGCATGTAACCGCAATTACGCGCTGTCGAGCCAGTTCCGTGCGGCGCGAGAGCGAATCCAATCCGCGCACAATAGACCGGATCCAATTATATTGACGCTGAGCTTCCTTAAGTTCGATTAACACACTTTAATGAAAGCTATTATTTAGAGGTAATCGACCTCATCGATAATTTCAGCGTGCGTTGTCCATGCATTTTGCTCGTCCAACAGATTTTTGCAAAATCGAAATAATTTCGAATATAAAATGTATTTATATATTTTATTTTTAAAAAAACACGTTAAAAAAAGTATATCATACTTACAAAAAATATAAAATTCTTATACTTGCATAGAATGAGTGTGAATCAATAATAGCGCATCAAATATTTTCATTTTATTTTAGTGAAGAAAAGCGTATAAAAAGATAATGTATGCACAGAGAATAGGTTATTAAACCAGATTCAACTCCAGTTCTCTCTCTCTCTCTCTCTCTCTCTCTCTCTCTCTCTCTCTCTCTCTCTCTCTCTTTCTCCTCATTTCGCAGTCTTGCGAAGCTTCCGAGCCATTTTTACACGGTCATTGATAGCACCCTTGATTCTGGGCACTGTGCCCATTGTGTTGAATGGATAACTCTGTACTTCTCTCTCTCTTTTTTTCTCTCTCTCTCTCTCTTTCTCTGAGATTCACGTCTCGGTACTTTAAAAGTCGTCATATTTCAATTTTTAAAAAGGCTCACGGCTGACATCAATAACACTCTGTCCTAATATTTTTCGCAGATAGACTCGAGTTTTTAGATGTTCCTAGTGAGCGAAATAATGTAAAATTTGGTTGATTCTAAAAGACTACTGCGGAATATACAAATAAAGAAATGAATAATTTTTTCTTAAAATAAAAATGAACTTAAAGATAATATGGATCTAAATATCTAATCTGTACATACTAACATATGACTAACATATGTATATAGATCAAGATTGTAGATCTAAAATGACGATACAAATATCTTTTTAGTAATAGTAACTGAAGGACTAAACAAAGTTTCTTTTTTTAAGTTTGTTTTGACATTTATTTGTCTTCCCATATTCGTAACAAACATTTTACCATTTTACGACGTTAAATCAATGAAAGGAGCACAAGGAATGTTTTTGTTTTTATCTTAGCGAAACCGAGGACGCACAGAAATACGAATTAACACTGCTACGCGTTCTCAATTTACACTACTGAGTCAACTCGGAATAGTAAACTTGTTTGCTCCATAATTCAGCTTCCACGGCGCTACGAGGGTGCGCCTCACGTTGAAAGCCTCAGCAATCTAGCCGCACGCGACGTACAGAATTTTTCATACGCAACGAATTACAGTTGGGTAGTAAAAACGGCAATCCATGTTTGCGAAGTTCTTCGTCGAACAGTTAGATAGAAATTCAGCGAGAAAACTGATACGAAAAACGTACTGAGAGCGATTCCATCCACTGTACGATGATAAATGTGAGCTAATTATAATTAGCGTTATGAATTTCATACTAATCCACGTCATTATATTGCCTTCAATTAATATTACCGATATAGGCCATTCGGTATTTATTATTGATGGAAACTAAGCCACATGGTATTCTAAACGTGATTTTACATTAACTTGAAATTTATCGCGATTACATATTGTATCCCAGACCAATCAGTGCATTGATTCGATTTTCGACGTAGAATCGGCTTGAATCAATTTGTATTCGTTCTAAACATAAACATTAACTTTGAACAATGTAACGCTTTTGTTTATTAGCACGTCATTGCGCCGTTAAATTTTCATTGCGCGCATTAAATTATAGGGTATCGGATACATTGATTGATTAGTAATTGATCACCGCGCATTCGTGCTCCAATGCATTAAAATCCACGTATCGATTACGGCATTGTTTCTAAAACAAACTTCGTAGAATATTCCCTTATTAACTTGTAATTGATATTTACAGTTCTACGTATGCGCAATCTTTAAAGAGATCCCAATTTAAGACGAGTCGAATAATGAAATAAAAGTTTTTTGTCAAATTAATTCGATTTTCATTTTTATCTTAATTTGTTAATTATAGAAACAGACGTAAAGCAGGAATGGTATAACGGTATAATAACAATAGAAGAGCTTTATTCTGCTTTGAGAATATTCTTCTGGAAATAAAAGCGTTATCAATATCGAGTTTATTAAATTGATATAATAGAAAATATTGAGAGAATATAAAAAGAACGCGTGTAAAGAAGTAAATTGAGAAAAGGGATACGCGTACATGTGAAAATATTTAGGATTCTTTGAAATCCTTGGAAGAACACAGGTGTTTCAAGCCTCCTCTCTTGATATTAACAAGGGACCGCCGACGACGAGACCGCAGAACACGAGTTTCATTTCAGAGAGGGCAAGCGGTCGGTTCCGGATGAGAAAGGAGAGGCGGCGGACTTCGAAATTCATCGGACGCGCATGTATTTTCTGCCGGTGCGTTTGCGATTAAATTGCAGCGCGGCTTGTTTGCTCTATCTACCAGGCAGTCGACCAAGAGTACATATCGACGTCCATCGCGCGCTCTCGCTTTTGCCCGCGATACTCTTCCGCTTCTGTTGCACCACCGCCGCGCTGCAAGTGTGTGCATCTGTGCAACGCGCTCCTGTTATTGTCGTCGTCGTCGTCGTCGTCGTCGTCGTCGTTCTCGTCGTTCTCGTCGTCGTTCTCGTTCTCGTCGTTCTCCTCGTCGTCGTCGTTGTTGTTGTCGGTGATTTTCGCATCGCGTCAGGCCGTAAAGTTCGATCGCCGCTGCCGCCAGCTGCACAAATGGCAGATGCAAAAAAGGCGAAGTGTGTCTCGTGCATTGTGCGCACACCGCCATTGCGAAAACAAAAGTCCGTCCTACCCGTCTGTCTATCCCCTTGATGGTCTACTAACGCTCCGTTCCCTTCGCATTATCCCTTCCATCCCCCCCTCCCCCTTTTTCTCCGTCCTAACGTAGCTGGGTCCGAAAAACACATCTTTCCTACTTCGTCGATTGTTCCTCCTGTGCACCTAACGCACGGGTGCTTCGGGGTATATCTCGGCCAGTTGAAGCGCCGCCGCCGCCGGTGAAATATCCGTTTCGACGGACTTCCACGTGAAATTGCAGTTTTCGTGCGCTTTTCCCTTCGTCTTTCTCCCCATCCATTCATCCTGCTATCTTGCAGCAACGGCGATTCTTCGATCGTTACGGCATTAGGTTTCCGAGCGTGTGGCCGGATCGACTTGGAAAGCGCATCCGTCGGTGAAAAAAAAACAGACTTTACATAGACGGGACGAGCGGCGCTTTTACGACCCACGTCATTCGACGCGCTCTCCTCGTCGATTTATTTTTTACGCGAATCGAGAGCGCTCGTCTCTCCCGCCCACGACGAATAAGGTGGTTGCTCGGATGATTGATCACGCGCGAATAATATGACTATCGTGGATAGTATAGTGAAAAACGTTTCATCGCTCTCTCCTACGTACGCCGAGTTGTACCTTCTTCACAAGAATGTCGCAAGTTTCGCGGCGGTCTGACAGCTCATTTTCGCGGATAATAAGAGCGAAAGATAGTCTACAGGCCGTCCTGTCCGGGGTAGGATGACGACCTCATGTTCCGGGCGCAATTACCCCGCCCGGAGACTCGATCGATAGCACTCGATCC
>QKQZ01023494.1:0-71372 GCA_003595255.1 Solenopsis fugax | reverse complement strand
ATATATTAATATATTAATATTATCTAATAAATAATGTTATTTAATACATTATATATTATAATTATATATTATTATATATTATAATTAACTCTCATATAGTTTCGGTTTTAATTATATAATTATATAATTATAATTTCGATTGTTTTTTTATTATACACACACGCATACACAAGTAATAAATGTTAATATATTGAAAATATAACAATTTATAAGTTTACATATGCATTTGCATTATAGTATTGAACATGTCAATAAGAAAAGTCACGTGAAAGAATCGAATGTGTAAGAAGATGCTGTTAGTGATAAAATCTCAAAGCTCATAAAATACCACGTCGAAAAGCACTTTAGTAAAACATCGCGTAAGCGGGTCTTTACTCCATCGAGGAATTGACGACAACGGTGTATTTAATGATACGCATAAACAATAGTGACAATGCTTTCCTTCTCTCTTGTGCTAGAGATACACGAGCGCGCCACTGGCACTTTATGGGCCTCGTAAAACGATAAAGACATCTATATACGTTGCACAGTAGGTAGTATCATACAAATAGTCCTGACTCGTGAGCCTCTTAACGCGCGTAAGGCCCAGAAACTGAAAGATCAGGCTTCCTCCTCGGTAAAAGCTATTCTATACCTTTGATGCAAAAATTCAATTTTATTTTTATAAATTTCATATAATTTCATATAAATTTCAATTTTTAAACAAAATAAAGGAAGTTTTAATACTTTATTATTTCAATTTATATTCTTATTATATAATTTACATAATTTTATCAATTTTATAATAGTGTTTTATATTAAAAGTGCAATTAGAAAAAAATTTAATGGTCACTTGGTTAAAATAATATTACAGAATGTTATTCAATCTCAATTTTTTCTAAAGAAAATTTTTTATAAAAATTTTTATAAAAATATAATATAAAATTTACATATTGCTCTTTGTTCTGAATATAGAAAATTTATTTTGTAAAGCTCACATATTATAGTTCATGATATTGTTCACCTGAAAAAGGAGGTCATCAGGGGTCGAAAACACGTTGGAATCTCGGGAGAACACGTGAGAAAGGGGGAGAGAGAGGGGGTCAACGGTGAAGACTTGGCTTTTAAATCATCGTGGGATGAGTCGACTCCTTCACTGGTGGTCCCCGCTATCATGCGGTCGAGTTATTAACGACCTGGGTCTTCAAGTAAAGAACCGCCCTTCGCGGCCCTTTGTGGCCCGTCGCGGCTATTAACCGTTTATTTATTTGAAAAGTTTTATACCCGTGTTACACCCGTGCATCACGTAAACAACTACTGTAATTCAAATATGACACTACGTTCACACACAATTTATAGTTTATTACAATAACGTGGAATTTTTCAAATAGATTTATTGATATATCTACTAATCAAACTTTTTTAAACGTAAAAGAGTAATTTGATGAAAAATATTTAGGGTTGAGTAGATTAATATAGTTTTTTAATTAAAGTTAAAAAGTTAATGGCTTATAAAATTAATTTAGTAAAAATTATATGAACAAAAAACTAATTAGTTAAAAATTACAATACATTAAGATTAAATTAACTTACATTAAATTAAAAATTGATCTTGAAAAGCGTTATTTATATTAAATTAGAAATTTATAAGGTTTTAAAGTTAGATTTCTCAAAACAACTATAATGGATTATCAAACAAATTTAATATTTTATTTATTTTTTCTTTAAAATTTTTTCTTTTACATAGTTATATTTTTAATTTAAGAAAAAGTTTACTAAATTAAAGTTTATGTATTTAAAAAAATAACTGGTTAAAATTAAAAATTAGATAATTTAAATTTAACTAAGTTTAGTTAAATGTTATTATTTAACTTTTTACTTTTTAATTAGTTATTACTCAACCCTGAAAATATTTAATACAGAATAAAAATTTATTGGAAATTATCAATAAAAACTAGTAAAAAATATTTAATACAGAATAAAAATTTATTGGAAATTATCAATAAAAAGGACTTAAAATAAATATAAAATTCAGACAAATAATAATTATAGTACAATATACCATTAAACTTATTAAATAATTTAGTTGTACATTTTATAATTATTCGTACCTCGTACGAGATTAACATGTGTAACAGAATAATGTCAAAATTGTCAATTAAGTACATTATTATTGTAAAGCCAAAGTCATCATTATTTGAGGGCTGTCGTGCAATTTGCTTGCGATGGGTTTATCCTCAGGGAGTAACGGGGGGAGGGAGGGAAGTCCGAGGCAGAGGGCTGTTCACGAGGTTGCATCGCGTGTCCCGCGGTATATTCGCGAACTGCTCGGACTACAAAGGTTAAGCGAGATAGAGATAACTTCTAATTTACTCGCTTTGGGCACGTTTAACAGGTATCTTGGGACGAACACAAGAACGTTTACCTGCGATGACGCACAGTTTAATGTATACTATCGCCCTCGATATCTCGATCAGGAAACTACCTTCCCAATCTCTCTCTCTCTCTCTTTCGTGTTATTTTTTATTGCAAATAAAATCAGATGATTTTATAATTTATCTGGATAATTATTAAAATAATATTCTAATGAAAAATTTTGATTTATGATTAAAAAAAATTGAAAAAGTTTACACTTAATTAAACGTTGTAAAAACATATTAATTAATCTTCTCAGACCAGAATCATCATTAATTTGAAGAATTCACAGAATTCGCTCGATTGCAATTAGGTCTTCCTTCCCCCTCATTAGAACGAGTTATCTAAGTGCGTGCTGCGCGCGAGATCGAAATCGAGATCGACTAAAGTGAAGCGGGATAGGATAGATCCGATAGAATTCATTAGAGATTTGCCCTGTTTCGCAAACATCGCAGGACATCGGAGGGGTAGAGGCTAAAGGGTGTCAAATCAAATTTCCCCGCGGGAGGTAGACGGACATCCGGCGCGTGCGGATCAATCCACCCTTCCTCGCCTTCTCGTTTCTTTTTCCTCTTTATTTTTGCGTCGCTGTCTCGATACACTGATTCCGCCATCCTTCCGAAGGTCGCCGACGGTTAAATAAACTCCGAGGTTCCGCGAGCGGACCTTTCCGCGAGTAGGAAAAGGAAGCAGGATGAGATTGGCTGCTGGGGCGTCGCCTCTCGTACGGCCCTACGTAGATAAATGGTCTGTTACTCTGAACTTCTCTGATAGAGATATTAATCTTTCTCAGAGCACTCCCTACCCTCCTCCTTGCCGCCTCCTTCTACTTCTACTATTTCCACATTCTGCTTTGGAGGGTCCTATTTTCCGCTCTTTTCTATACTGATCTCCTTTTCTCTTTATTTGTCTATTTTCTTGATTCAACGTTAATATAAGAGACGCGTTTAACACTTGAAACATACATGATTTTATTTCTATTTAATAAATAACTTGAATAAAGAAATATGAGAAAATGTTTAATATCTTATATAAAATTATTTAAATTGCAAAATTATTTTTGAAAATATCTGTTGTTTAGATATTCTTTTCTATTTTCTTCAGCTTCTTTTCTCATCTTTATAAGTTTTGGTTTTCTCATTAATATTTCTGCTGGTTAGTACCCATCCTTTTTTTTTAATTATTTAAACAATTTTTACCTATTCTAGCAATATTTGCTAAGGCATTAAATTAATCTCTACATCATATTTATTTCATTCTTAATTCATTCTTAATAAATTCTTAATACTTATAATTAATGGTTTCTGAGATATTTTGTACCGTACTTATATATATTCATTCTAGTGTATTCATTTAAAGATATAAACTTTTCCTCCTGTCCCCCTTTTTTCCTTCTTTTTCGTTGGTGCTATGAAAAGTGGAATATCATATGTCTACGTCAGAGGGGTGGAAAGTAACGCAAGGGCTCACAGCTTTGATGAAAGTCAACTTTCTACGCGCGAACTTTCGGCTTTTCCACCCCGTGAAAATAATTCTTGGCCCTTCGATGCAGCCTCCTTTTTTTTTCATATATTACATGCCGGTTATCCTCGCAACAAACGTATCCTAGCGGATTACGTAAAAGAGAAAGAGTGAAGAGAAGGGGAGAAGAGAGACACACACGAGAGCACTCTTCTGGTTTTAAGCCGATGTACGCCAGTAAACAAGGATTTCGCTTTTCTGTGATTTGTGTTTCTTTTTGGTAGTTCTTTTTTAAATTTACACTCACACTCACACGAAAGAAAAGCATATACGAAACAAAGAAAATATCCATTAAAATTCTATGTATAAAATTGATTAAAGCATAAGTTTATTTAACGAAAAATTTAATCTAATTAACGTGTCTATGAGAAATGCTTAATATACTTAAATATTAACATATAATATACTTAAATACCTTATATTATAAAGTAAATTAAATTTATTGTTTGATAAATTTATAATAAATTATTTACATATATATTTATTTTAAGTTTTAGTGGATAATATATTTTTCTCTTTTCCTTTCCTTCTTTCAAAATTTCTCAGAGAAGTAATATCTTACCGTTATAATGAGTTTTCGTGCGAAGAGTTCTCCCGAGGATACCGGGACAATTTTGTTTGCGTCACTGCTAACAGGTCAAAGGTCAAATTGAATTTTTGCTCTTGCTCTTCCCTTTTCTTTTCTTCGTTTCATGTACAAAAATTCGCTGAAATCAACTTAATCTTTTCGCAAAACATAAAATTGTAGAATTTTTATGAAAAAAATCTTCATTTTGAAATAAATTAACTACTAGAAAATCGTGTAATAAATTTTATAATTGTTTATTATTTTATATATTACTAAGAACAATAATTAATTCTTGTTTAAAAAATAAAAAAATGAAAAATCTTAAAAAGTAATATTCATAAAAAATTACGCAGTTTTTAAGAGAAATAAATAATCTTTTTTTTCATAAGAAACATTATCAATAATTTTTAATATATATAAATTACAAAAAAAAAAGATTTTTAACTTTTAACAAAAATTATAAAGATGAGAAAAGAAGCTGGAAGAAAATGGAGGATATCTAAACAAAAAAATATTTCATTATCATCTATTTATAAAATTTAGTCAATATAAATGCTAATGTTATCAAAAATAATTTTGCAATTTAAATAATTTTATATAAGATATTAATAACATTTTCTCATATTTCTTTATTCAAGTCAAATTTACTGCATATATCTTCAGAAAGAAAGTACCAACACTTTCCTTAATGTAACAGGGACGTTAAGATCTAAAACACTTGTTAGAAGCGAAATGTCGATACCATTTAAGAAATGTAAGTGCGTCTAGCTCGAATGTGCAAGCGCGACATACGCCTCGATATTCACGTATACGAAAACGAGAGGGAACAATATAGAGTTCCATGGGGTAAAATGCACGATGTGCTACGGTGCGTGGTATCGTAGTCGAGGTGGGGACAGATCGATAGCATAAGGGGCCTTCCAGACCTTATGGTGCCTCCTCCCTCTCCTCCTCCTCTCTTCCTCTTTTCCCTCTTTCTTCACTTTTCTCTTCCTGTGCTTCTCTTCGCCTTGTTTCGGTTCGCGAAATTAACACGCGTTTTGCATCGCGTTCTTTCTACGGGGGATGAGGAGCCTCCTTAAATGAGAAAGAAGGAGGAGGACAAGGAACTATGGACATTTTATTCCTCCTTTCTTCTTTTATTAACAAGTCGTTGCTCGCGGTCGATTTCACGGAATTTTGTCTTCTCGCGTTTCTCCGCTTCCGGTGCGGTTTTTCTTTCAGTCGAAACTGCTCGGAGCCATTCGAACCTCGAACGAAAGGGCTGAGGTTGAGGAACCGCAAATTGCGCAGGGAACATGTGGCGTTGTTGCTTGTGTGAAAATCGATATTAAATGCAGGAGGCCGATGAAAGGGAGAAGGGGAGGAGAGAGAGAAAGAGAGAGACAGAGAGGCTTTTTTTTCTCGACGTGCGGCACTTCACTTTGCACGTGCGAGCACATGTTCAAGGTGTCGATCGGGGAACATGGTTCAACCCTTGCAACATGCTTTGTCACAGGAAACAGCAATGGTAATGAAAGGAGCGATTAATTTAAAACTCACTAAATTAAAATTCGCGATTTATATATAATTTATATATATAAATAATTATTAAAAAAGTTTTAAGAGCGAAAAGGATTCTCATTGGCATCATTGTTACTTTAGATGCTTGCATTATTTATTATTAAATTGACTTTCAATTTAATAATGTGATATTAGTATTTATTGTTCAACTTAAAATTTTAAGATCAAAAATTTATTCAGCGCGCAGTTTCATGAACTTGAAAAGTATTGTTTTTTTTTTTTACTATCATTTTTTACGTATCCAAAAATGTTCTATGCAATTATAGAAATTGTGATCAACAAATCATAAAAAGAAAGGGATTTCTAGATCTCTTCGAATACACGGAAAAAAATGACGATCAAATCAACAATTCATTATTTCATATATAAGCAAGAATATAAAATCTTCTTGGAAGAATTTGATAATCTTGATCAAACATAATTTGCTTTTACATGAAGAAACAAAATTTCTTTATGTTAGCAAATTATGTCTCTTTGAGATTATAAATACTTCCAAGGAGATTTTATATTCTTGCTTATGTATGAAACAATGAATTGTTGATACTAATTTTTTTTCTGTGTAGTCGCAGCGATTCCTTCGATTTTATGGATACGAGAAACGAAGCTGGGGGAGTCGGTCGGATATAGTGATTAAAGCGATACTTCCGGTGGTCGTTATCGAGCCGCGAAGATAACATCGCGGGCTTTCGATCACTGTCAGAGTGAGCGTGCACCCGAGGAGGAGCAATACTCGTACCGATGCATCGTTGGGGTACGACAAACCCCACTTCCGAGACTTCCCGTAACGACTCTCTCTCTCTCTCTCTCTCTCCTCGAGCGATGTCGCTAATTAGATGCACGACTACATCGGCCAGCGATAGACGAAGAATAATTAGCGCGAGCGGGAGCAGGAGAGAAGGAGATTCTGTCTGAGGAGGGATGATAAGGCGTCAGGGTGATAAGGAATTCTTGGGGAATTGGACGCGGAGATTTTGGTGAAGTATGGCTCAAGTACTAAAAAGAAAAATACGCGGATTTTAGGGATGAACAAGGAATTTTTATTTTACGCTGATACGAAAAGTTGTTCTATAAAATTGTTATTGATATAATTTTGCTAATTTATATTCGGCTCTTTCTATGCTGCGCGGATTACATAAATATGATTAAACTTGTTTAATAAACGATATATCCTAGATACATAATAAAGACAATTATAGCGCGTCGCGTTATTTTTACATGTACACTGAAAAAAAAGACTGGTTATAACTACCAAATGTATAGTGAAATAGTATCAATTAAATATTTGGACAATGTAACCAAAAATAATTTTACTTTTCTAAATATTTAGTAACTTATACCAGATTTGATAATACTTACTAAACATTTAGTAAAATAAAATTATTTTTGTATTGACAAAATATTTAATTGATACTATTTCACTATACATTTGTAGTTATAACCAGACTTTTTTTCAATGTAATTATTCTGGATTAAATATAAAATTGGATGAAATAAAATTATGTAGAGTAGATTGAAGAGAAGGAGAGGATCGTCTTGTTTAAAGAGATATACAGGGTGTCTGTAAAGTCTGTTCTCATCTCCTATATTTCGGAAACGGTTCAAAATTATGATAGACTGCGAAATATGTTTGATCATTTTGAGGAGCTACTCTTTAATCGAATTTATTTCATAATTCATAATTTTCGAAATATAGACGATGGGAACGAATTTTGTATACACCCTGTTTACATAAATGCGCATATAAATGAATAAATAAATTTAATCAGAATAAAAGTATAATTATATCTCTCGTGGAATGTGGAATATTTGAGACTCCCTTCGACTAATCGAACATAGAGGACAGGAATGGAGGGCCAAGGTCTGACGGAGAGAGTAATGTAAGGTCGTTAGTTTCCGGTCGAACGTGCTCGTAGCACAATGGAGTGAGTCTGAATTGGTCACGATGTACGGGGTGTCCTGCCCGTGCTGTCTAATGAGCCTCGACATCGTCGCACTCCCATGATACCTGGCACTCTCGTATTTTAATGCACTTCTCGTCGCTCTCGGCGAATCGCCGCCATATTGTACGTAAATGGATTAATGGCATGCCGAACGATTAGCTACGGTATCGGTTTTATGACCTTTCATAGACTTTGAGTTTAGGAACATCCTGTATCCTTCGTGAACTTTAATATTGGGGGAAGATGAACATACTTTTCAGATGATACAGTTATCGAGGCGATTAATTTCTCAAATAATTTCTGCATGATTAACCTTCGGTGAACTAAGTGAGATATGACATGTATTCCAACAAGATTTAAACTCCTATAACTTTTTATTTTTTCTGTTTTTTGTTTTAAAAGTTCCTTTTTATTATTCCCTATTCCCTTTTTATTATTTTGTCTTATTTTTATATATTAAGGGACAAGAATCGATGTTATGACAAAGAAATTACTGTTGTGCTAAATTAGTATATTTGTGGTGAAGTATAGCATGAGGTAGCATGGGGTGAGATACGCCACATGGTTCGCCATGTTGATTTTTTCCACCTGGTTTGTGAAAGGTTAATTTCCTTTGAAATATGACGTTCAATTCCTAACTCATACTTCAAAAATTTAAATATTAAAATTTCCGATGAATTAATTTTAATTTTACTTAATGAAATTAGATAAACGCCTAATATAAAATATATTTGTTCTTTATGGAATTTTGTATACATAAAATTATTTATTTGTAAAATAAAACATTTCATGAAGTAAAGATGCATTGAGTAAAAAAATTGTTACCGTGACTAATGAGTAAATAATTCAACTTGATCAAATTCCTTCAATTCAGTATTTGTGTATTTAAGTTAAATTGAATTTCTTCAGTTCAAGCTTATAGATCGATTTAAATACATAAACACGTAAAAAAATTTAATCAAGTTGAACAATTTTATCAAGTTAACAATTTTTTTTCTCAGTGTAAAAAATATCTAATTTGAAATAATAGCAGCAGAATCCTCTTATTCGATTGATTGGGAGCTTGAGAATTTTGAATCTATGTCGGAATTCGAGAATCACGGATGTTATCGTCGACATTGGTATCGATCGCTTAATGGTGAGCGGACGCGAGAACAATTGTAATCGTGGATGATCCGTGACTACGCGTGAGTACCGTGTGTCCATTTGTCGCGCATTAACAGTGTTTATGCTCGTAGCCAGCGGGGACAGTTCGCGTGCATCGTTAATCACGACGAATTTGCTGTGATTAATTATGCTTTTCGCCCGATTAGCTCTCTCCTCTCATCTCCCGTCGGTTCTTCTATCTCACTTTTCTCTCTCTCCTCTTTCTCTGATCTGTATCACGATAATATTAGAAATTTATTTACGAAAACTGCAAAGAAAACAAATTAAAATCTGAATCGAATTTATTGATTTCTTTTTATTTTTAAGGACAAAATAATACAAATTAAATTTGTACATCAATTTTTTGTTTAATTTTCTTAATTTTCTCAAATAATATGTTGCAAAAATGCAACTCATATTGAGCAAAGAAATTTATTGGCGATGAAAAGATGAAATTTTCACTCGATGGCTAACGAGGAAAATAGCCTTCGCGAACGACGGCTCGCACGTTTTCCTCGGAAAAAACGTCGGCGAGAAACGGGGTGGATCTCTGGAAAGAGAGATTGAGGGAGGGAGGAAACTGGAGAGAGGTCGTCCTCCCTTCGGCCGGATATGTCATTTGGTACCTGGGTCACGTACCTCTTCGTATCGACAGGCCAACCAGCAGCCAACCAGGAGGTCTCCACTCCGTCGCTTCACGTCACTGTGCGCGGTTCAGGATCTCGGCATCGTGAAACAACCGCGGACACTCCTTCATAAAACCATTCACCGTCCACCGAAAATAAATGCGCTTTGAAATAAATGGCGATAAAGTAGCATAGACAGAAGATGGCAATTATTTTGTATTTCTGGAATAATTGTTTGATAAAAAATTGTCTTACCATCTATTTTTAATTATAATTAAAGCTTATTTTTCGAATTAGATCTGTAGATTAAAGATACACTTAGAAAATTGATAAAGAGATATTCTTTAAATTTTTATTTATAGAATAGGATTAATTAAATAATTTAATACTAATTTAGTATTACTTGTTATAGGATATCAGGTGTCTCGCAGTGATGGTACAGCGATGAGCTTGCAGGTCCAGGCACCAACCCAACGCCCTGCGAGGTACTCCCCTCAGGAGACCATCAAGGTAAGTCTGTATAACCAAATGTTCTAAATAAGACAAGTAAAATAAATACGTGCGTATGAGTGCGTTTGATACCCGGACGAGCATCTAAAAAGAAACCGTTGTACCAACGAGCCCAAGTAATAACATATTTAATTCTCCTTAAAAAAATAATGTAAATATTATAAAAAGTATTATAAAAATATGTTGTAAAATATGAATACGCTGCGCGTTCACTGTCGTGTCTTTTGATATTTTTGGCAGATTTTACAACACATGACATTCCAATATTTCATAAAGATCAAAATGTATTTGAAAAATAATCCAAGTATCCCATTTTACGATTTTTATAATAAGGGGAAATTTCCATGCAATTTATGACATTTTAAAAAGATTTTTATATATTTTCTAAATTTTGTATATTTTGTATATTTTAAAAAGGATTGTAGTAAAATTTACAAAGATATCTCTTTTCTTTTATAAAATGATTCGATGTTGTTCAGTGATGAGCAACATTTATTTTGCCTTTTTTCGCTGTACATCTCGTCTTTTTCTGGACGATAATTAACAGCGGAATTCGCTCTCACGATGATAACGTGTGGACCATGCTACGCCCTGTTTGCAGCCCGTGTCATCGAGATTAACCCCTCACGGCTGACTGTACACGGCTTGTACCACTCGACATCGCGCCATAAAGGCAGCAAGAGAAATAGAAAGCGTCTTCAGAGTCTAAAGTAATATGACTTTGAAGTCGGAATAAAGAATATAAGTGACGACATTTCTTACATAATGAAATGATATCTACGTAAAAATTAGAGAAACTCTTGAAAATTATAAAATTAGAAGATTTGACAATTACGAAGCTTCTCATATTAAAGAATAGATAAATCGAATAACCAAAATGAAAGTAGGAAGATAAAGATTTTCAAATTAAGATTTTATATAAATATTAATATATTAATTCGATTTACATAATTGATAATTTACGAAGTGAATTAATACCCGTTATAAGTATGTATTAATTTTCAAAGAGAGACAGCAAGAAAGACGCGACTCGCATAACTTTCTACGCGGACGCTGCTACTTCTAATGATGATCATAATTAATATTCCGCTCCATACAGCGATGACCTTGTCGCGCGGACCCTAGTAGTCAGATAATTTTCCACGCGGATGCTCTCGGTCGTTGCCTTCTTTTCAGCCTCCCTCTGACGTCATCCTCGTGAAGGACTTTGTGAAATAAACGGGGTAGGTGTAGGTGACAAAAGCTCCTAGCTCATCGGGATGCTGAGTGCTCTTAGTGAAATTTGATTTTGCAGAATTATAATGAATCCGTAAGAAACTCGTCGTATTTTAAAAAATTGAATTATTGTTGTCAGACTTTCGCATGTTGGGAAATATGAACATGCTAGTAAAACATTTTTTTATCTTCATTTTTTTATAAAATAAGAAAGAATAATAAATTACTCATCGAATAATACTTTAGTGTGGAATAGTATTTATATAAAATAGAGTCTTTATTAATTTGAAAAATAAAGAAATTAGTAGAACAATTTTTTATAATAGGGAGGTTTATAATAGACACCATAATTATGAAGTTATGGTTATTGTGGTTAGTATTATCGGTTGTTTCAACCTCCTACATTTTCCAACCCCTTTTGACTTGATTTATTAAAAAGAAGAATTTACGAGGGTCGAAAATTCAGCAAGGTCGTGCGTGGGAGATTCGCAAGAAACGCACGGAGGTGTGTGGTAAGATTCTGCAAGCGTAAGCCAATTTAGCGCGTGCTAACCCTCCATCTCCTATTCCTTCCGTCTCTCCTTGTAAAGTCCAATTTACACCATTTAGTTTCAAAGAATCCATCTTTCGTCATCATTATTAGATGTTTCTTTCTCTGAGATTTTATAAAGAGATAAAACATTTACATATAAACGTGGTTTATAAATGCTTTCTGAGCTTTTTAAAAAATTAAAATAAAATGAATTTTATGTTGTTTTATAACTAAAAATTTGGTTTTTTTTATAAATGATATAAAATTCGAGTATATTATATTTACATATAAAAAGGAATTATACATTGTAACATGACAGAAAAACTCTTTGAATTATAACTATCGCGTTCGTGATTATTTATGTAATTGTACATTTCTGAAGATAATTGTTTCGCAGAAATACTTCTTTTTTAATTTGAATAGTTTATTTGAGATGACAGAAATGAAATGTGTGAGATGAGCTTAAGTTTGCGTATCGTAGTGCGCGTCAAGATAGGCGTTATATCTTTAATTATCCGCGCAGTCGAGGGACGAAGGAGGACTCGAGGGAGGCTGCGAGAACTACCCAGAGGGTTGCAAAATGGTATCATCTCATCCTCATGGCCTGGGCGTGGCTGCTCCTGGCCACCGCCGGAAATCTCGTCTTCCTTCCGCTTTTTACCGAATATCCGTGTGAAGACATGTTGTGCCTAAATGATGTCATAAACATAAATATATGATAAAATTTCATATTGCATTTGAGCGACGTTCTCGTATCATTTCCAGTTGAAATCAAGAATCTTTTGGAGCACTGAATTTTGATGAAAAATTTAAATGATAATATCATTCGCGAAACAAAATAAGAATTAAATAATAAATCACATAATTTTAGATACATATTTTATATTTAAAGATGTAAATTACGTGTATGAAAATTAGCTGATAAGATAATTAAAACTTTCTCGGGGAAGTTTATATCATCAGATTCTCATTAACTTGAAATTCTTGAGAATCTTCGTGCCCTAAGATTTCTTATTACCAAAAATAAGGGGGCGAGACACCCTATACATCTGTATCCTTAATTCCGGCACGCATAAATGCGCATCGCAAAAGATCCTAGTTTCGGAACAGGAAACCACCCCTCGGAATTTAGCGGGTGTCAACGCGGAAGTTATTGCGGGCGGGCAAAGGGGGTTGGGAAGTCGACTTGATGGTCGGTACTCGCACGATCCCTCGGGCGTATTGGCGCGCGTGGTCAGGCATCGATTAGCCATTCGTGAGGATCGAGTCCGTATCATTCTTCCCCCTCTCGCTCTCGATATATATCACGGCTCTTTCTCTCTGTCTCTCTCGCAACATATTGCACACAGCTGGAGGGCGGTTATCGTCGATATCGCGTGAAACGAGTTCCGAGATATCGTCGTAAGACTTGAGCATTTTTTTTTTCTTTTGTAAAGCATCGATTAGACCAGCCTCCCCCAAGCCATTTGGTTTTATTACTCTTCTGCAAGTATTTCGAAATATTAAAATACCATATAATAATATATAATAATTTATAATAATATATAATAATTTTTTTAATAATTGTAACATTGTACAATTGACATTTGAATTATGATTGTTACTTTTTAACAATTATATTGTAACAGATATAAGAATGTCACCAAAAAATAATCAATGATTTAAAAAATTTAATTAACGAAAGATATGAGTAAAAACTGTTAAATACATATAGATATTAATACATATAGATGTACTCTTCTCTCTCTCTCGTAACGTGTACTCGAAACTCGAAACTCGAAACTTCGTGAGTCTTGTGGTTGATTTGGCAAGTTTAACTACCGAAATTCATGGTCGACCAACGTCAGTTACCGTCTGTCCCTCAGAATTATTAATTAGATGCGAGAGGAACTAATTTACGCACGCTGTTCCCGAGGGTTGCAAATCCACATGTATATCTTCTCTTGGCTAAATTTCTTCGCTAGGATAAGATCTTCGGCTTAAGCAGCGTTTGCCCTAACATTAATCAACATAAAGGAATTGTGATATTGATCCACTTCATTTGTGTAAATATTTTGTTCATAAGCATCTAATTTTAATTAAATATTTCAGAAGTGCTTAGTACGTTATTACACTAAGAGAAAAATTTTTTAATGAAAAAAATACATTTTTTTAAAACCATATATTTTGATGCAAGCATTTATTTGTTTTGTTTAAATAAAAATATTTATTTTTAAATAAATAGTCATATTACCTTAAGTATATAATTTTGTATATTTTTACATTTAAATAATGATTTTACTAATGAGCTAATAATATTATTAAACTTAAATGTTTCTTAGATTTAAAAAATCTGATTATTTTGAATATAAAAATAAATCTAACAGTAAATATTTTCTAGAACTGCAAGAAAAGATTACTTGATTAAAAATAATTTCTTTATTTTATTTACATAAATATTTTAATTAAGAAATTTTTAACTTGATTGCAAATAAATAAGCTATTAGGATCCGAATAAATAACTTTTTTGTATTAAGTATTATAAAATTTTTCTGTTTTAAGATATTTTTTCTCTCAGTTTACAATATATAAGTATTTGTATCAAATATTTTTTACATTATTATTAAATTATGGTATAGAATTTTACTAGTCTGAGATACATTCGCGTAATAAATAAAATGATTATATTACATTGCAATAAAAATTGTCTGCAAATTCATCGCATTTTCATTTAGGGCACTTGATGTTGTTTCGACAAATCGTTCGGAGGATTATGGGAGCCGTATACCGATGCACGCAGGGGCACATTACGCCGTAAAATCGCGCTCGCGATAAGGGCGGCACCCAAGTTTTTCGCAGCCGAATTTTCCGCGCGCGTGGTCATGTGGCACGATAAGCCTTTAATCGAAGATTAATATTACCGGGGTTTGACTGTGGAGCCCCTGCGTTGTCACGCATCGCGATTAAGAGTCGACCTTACGTGCCAGGCTATTTTCTCTCTCGCTCTTTCCTTTCCTCTTTCTCTTTTCCTTCTTTTCACCCTTTACGCCGAAGGGTCTCTTAAATCCGTAGGAAGAAAAAAAAATTGTCGCTTTTGAATTGTGGCTCCGTTTTCTGCGTCAAGGAGACACAATAAATTATAAGTTTTCGGTCGCAAGCGATCGTCGGTTAAAGGACGATCGTAATTCAACGGGCTATTAATTATCGTTGGGGTGAAAAAAGTTTACATATGCCCGTCCGATAAGAAACGCGCTAATTTCCCCCCATATTAGATGCGTCGTAAATCGTCGGTCTTACGACGGGTTTATTAGCACGCATATGTACGCGACGTCGTTTTGATGGCGCCGTTGATTTTCGTTTTCAATGCGATTGTGAATATTTCAAGTAACATAAGGTACTCAAATTTTTTCCGCGATATTTTATTATTTTTTAAAAAGTAATAAAATATCGATTATAAATATCTTCTGATATTACGATTTATTATAATTTATTTAATTCTTTTTTCATAAATACTTTAATCCGATTTATTAAATCAACTTTTTTATAAATAAATTTTCTTACATTTATATTGGAAACACATGATTGTATTTTGAAGAGAAAAAGAGAAAGAGGGAAGAAAAATACAGCCCTTGTCTTTCGTGTTATCAGCTTGAGATTTCCAAATCAAATACTTCCGGGTTAGAAGTGGTTAGTTGTGGACGTGCATGACACTCGAGATGGTAGTAATTCTCTGTCAGTCGAACAGCTCAATTTCCTCGTTGTGCCTTTAACCCTCAAGAAGCTAACAGGCTAACGAGTATAGGGGGTCATCTAGAACACGAAAGTCTTTTGCTAATCGAAACGTCGAATACCTTTATAGTCGTTATTACTTTTGCATACTTAAGTTTTGTCATGGCAAAGAAAATTTCCACGTTAATGGTTACCTTAGCATAAATGGCATTATATGATGTCATGCGTAAATTACTTAATTGATATATTCAAATATCTTTAGATATCTAGACGAAGTTTATATTGACGAGATTAGTTAAAGATTTAATTAAAGATTTAATTACTTAGCATTCAATTATTTTTACATAGGTTTTTTTTATTATAGAGAAATAATGCAATATATTTTTTAAAGTATATTTAATAAAATATATGTTTTCCAAATATTAAGATATTATTCACATAAAAGAATCTTTTACTCATATTATGTAAGAATAATTTTAAGTTAATTAATGAAAGTTTCGATACAAAAGACTAATCTTAATATTTATGATTTAAGCAGGCTCATATTTAGTCTGTGAAAAAAAAACTTCATTTAGATGGAGTAATAAAATTTATTACCTCTTTTTACAACTTTTGACAAAATTAAACAAAAGTTTGGAATACACTGAGCTTTGAATAATTTAGAAACTTCGGACTTAAACTAGCATTTCGTGGCTTAAGCTATCCCTAAGTCTCCGCAATCCGAGCAATCACATTTAGATCCCAAAGAACGATCGACGGATTGTCCTGCGGAACGCATCCTCGCTCAAGGAAGACGATGACGACGACGCGTGTAACCCTGAGAAAGTTTCCATCCTTTAACTCTGCCACCCCTAAGAATTGAGAATCGATATCACCGTCTCTCGGTGTGGCGGAGTTTCTGCAACTTTGCTCCGGGGAGGGGGGAGAGGAAGGTTGAAGAGCGAGAGGGCTAAAAGGATACCTCCAGACCTGTGCCTCCAGAATTTAGGGGTTTCACGATATTTATGTGACAGCAGCTGTAGGCGCTCCAACCCCTGGCTCAGGCTGTTTCAAGGCACGGCCTGTTTCAAGTTCTAAGCTTCTTCGGGGCCAGGGTGTACGACGAGGACGAGGGGCGGCAGCAACCCGAGAAATATCACTTGTACGGCGCAAAAAATTGCACGGGATCCGAACCCTGGTTTGAGAAAGGCGAACCACGAAAAATGGTTTGCATTCGCGTCTTTTCGAATCGTCTTTAATCTCCCGACATTGATTAAATTCAATAAATTAGAATAAAAATGCAAATTATAAAATATTTAAAAAAAGTAGAATTTTAACTAATTTATAAATAACTAAGTTATAAATATATTTTAATTTTATGCTTGTAATAAATTTTTCGACATACTATGAATTATGTAATTAAATGTTAATTCGTTTCATATCGTAATTTAGGAAAATGAGACAATAACTGTTTTTAGAAGATATCAGCAAATTAATTTTTTTAAAGATATATTGTCTATAGCATTATAATGTCGAAACGCAATAAATTAAATAGACACGTTTAGTATTCGAATGCACGAGATGCTCATACATTTCGGTTAAAAGTAACGAGGGTGATAATGGCCAGAGCTTGTACCTCGTTTTCATATGATAACGATTTCCTAGTGGTCTCATGAGAATTAATTCAAATTTAACCCATAATCTTCATCAAAGAAGAGAAACCGTTTGTTATTTAAAAAAAGATTATTTAAAATAAGATATATTAGATTTCTTGCTGAAAAAATTTAAAGTTTGTTTTAATCTTCTTATCATCACATCATATAAGCTTTAACAAGCTTGATTTGTAAAATATTGACTAAAAAGAATTATATCTTTTTTTCAAATTTTTAATAGTATTTAATTTAATTTAAATAAGGTTTTTTTTATATAATTATATTTTTCTTTAATTATTTCTATTTTATCTTCTGCCTTACTTCAGTGAGATTTAAATCTATTTCATTTATTCGTACTTTGACTCAAGTAGTTTAGAATATGTTCCAAGAGATGGAACGAGCGGAAAGTTTCTCGATAACCCGGACATGGATCCGCCCGGGGGCTGAATTACCATTTTGAGAGGTCGAGTGGCGAAGGTTACGCGGATAGGATGGACGCACGTACTACGAGTTGATAATGATATTATAATTTGATAGCCAGTCGCGTGCGGATAAAACCTGAGGTATCTCATTAGTGCGTAGCTCAATTAAGAAACTTTTCGTCGTCAGCCAAGATAAAAATTTCGGTTAATATATCCGCGTGACTTGCATCGTTGCACTTGTAGCAAGATGTCTGATATATTTTAATTAGCAGAAAGTGGAATAAAGAGAGAGAAATAATTAATAATCCAACATATAAACTGTGATAAACTTTTGTTTTCTTTTAAAAATGTTTTTGTATTTTATAATTTATTTTACTTTTATTTTTATAATACACAATCAGGAAATTTAATTCCTAATAATATTATAAACATAAATTTTGTATACGTTTTATAAATATCTATAAGAGTAAAGAATTATTCAGATTATTTTTTTGTTCTCTCTCTCCGTCGTGAATTAAAAACGATATTTGCCCACAGTGAAAGAAAAAAACTTTTAAATATTATATATAAACATTTATATTTCATAATCTTTACAAGGTTTCATAAATTAAAAGCGTGTTCCTTAAAATTTTCCTGTGAATTCAAATGGCATTTTACTAAAATTAGAACAAGCTGAACCATTCATATTACGTTCACTACGATCGACTCTGGTGCTCGTGCTAATGACCGTATGGTACTCTGGTAGTAGTCAGATCAAAGCGCTCGAAATCACATAAAGAATGATCGATTGCTTCCGACGTTAATGTCATATCGTCATTATTGTTCGCACTAATCTACAGACTTATCGAAACAAAATCACACGATTGTTTTCTAATTCTCAATAAATCTTATAAATTGCAATGCTCTTGCCATAGCTGATTAATATTATATTTTTAATAACATCAATATTTTAATCTAATTTCTCATTCAGGCAATGTAATATATTAATTTAATTCTAAACGAAGTAATGTTTAATTGGTAAAAGATTAATAATATGATTATTTTAATTCCACGTTTTTTTAATATTAATGAAGACAATTAAAAATTAATACAGTTATTTGCAGAAAGTTATGTGTCAGGAAGGATAATTGATTGATTCTTGAAATCTCTCTCGGGGGTCGAAAGGCATCTTGCGTGTTCGAAAAGGGGTTTATATTATTATCGCCGATCGCGGATGCACGGTTATGCGTTATCGAACGTCGGCTTGTGCGCGCGCGATATGTGACCGGTGACATGCAAAAAACGGTCTGCATGCGAGCGATTGTGGAAACATGCGTGATATTATGTGACGTAAGAAGGGCTTGGAATCATAAAAGTAAAGAAATAAGAAATTAAATATTCCGCCGGCAGATAAACACGCGATCGAGATTAAGTAGGCTTTTACTTCATTAGCATTAATCGGTAGCGTTGACGTATGCTTATTTCAATTTGTCAACATCTAATTGGAGATGTTGACAAATTGCCTTTCTTCCTTTTTTAGCTAAAGAAAAGCTATTTTATTATTCTGAAACATGACAAGTCTTCTGACAAGTCTTCCATTGCTATTATATTTGGACAAATATTGAATTAATCCGAAATTTTGGAAGACAAAATTATTGCTAAAAAGTATGTGACTTTTTTTTAAATTAAAATTCTATTTATATGGAAGGGGAAAGGTTGTATCAAATTTTAGATAAAGAAAGTTGTGGAATATGTACGAATAAGATTTTTCTCTCTTTCTCTCTCTTCATCTTAAAATTTTTCTTTTTTTTTTTTTATAATTTTAGAAATATTGCTTTTAATATATTTGTTATTACAATTTTTTCCGCTATATATTGTTTAAATATCTATCGTAGAATACATAAAGCAAAACTTCACTCTCTATATGGCGAAAAGATTTCTTTTGGATAGTAATAGAAGATAGTGACAGATAGATCCTTTCTGTTGGTCACGGAAAGTGAAATCGGGAGGGAAAGTGACTAGGAAAGCATCCCCTTGAAACTTTAAAGTCAACTTTCGCTTTTCCACCGTTGATCCACCCCCCTCCCCCCTCATTCCTCCCGCCCCTTTCTGGTTTCCCTCTCTATCGCTCTCTAGGAGTCAAGGTAATGCTCGGCCGCAATAAACGCGGCTCTCGGACAAAAGTTTCACAGGCTCGGGACGCGCATGATCTAACGGCCACGTGGGAAAATCCGCCCCCACGAACGTGAGAACGCGGTCGGGGGGCTGCAATCGTTTCCCGCCGTCGCTACCACGCCGACGAGACCGGTTTCCGCTTTTCGACGGAAAAGCATCGAATTGTTGTTTCTGTCAGAAGCTATTTTTCCATTTATATCTTTTAACAATTATTCTGAAAAATCTCAGACTTCATTCACAATTTTTTAAACTTGTTAAAACATTTTTGAATACGAATATAATCCTTTCTGTGCACAAAGTTCCTGATGCTATAAATGAATATAATTTATAATTGGAAATTTTGATTTATAAAGAACATATAAAGCGAAAATTTTAATAATAGAAATAATTAAAAATTTTGAAATACTTAAAAGTAATTTTTAGATATCTTTTTATAACGTGATAAAATTCTGATTACATATATCAGGAATAATATATAACTTATTATCATAATTTAAAAAATAGATAAAAAAAGCTAACATACGCCAATTGATTTAATAAAATATACAAATTAATAAGATATGATTAAATATTAAATATTGACAAATAGAGTATCTTTCGAATATCTTTAGGTTTAAAATTACATGTACAATTTTTTCTAACAGTAATTTATTGAAAAAAAATTTTTTTACATGAAAATCCTTGAGGCGCTGAAAGTAAATCGTATTAATTGTGTTGTTGGCGAGTTTCTGTTATTCACAAACCTTTCCTTGAAAGCACTCTTATCGGAATTGTCTCTCGCCAGATGGCAATGCCAGAAAGAACGACAATGTCCTCTTCTTCTTCCTTTTTTTCGGGAAAGCCGCAGGTAGCTCGCGAAGCTGATGCGGGACAAAAGTTTCTCGACGGCTCGAATTAATGGCAAATCCATAGTGGAGTACTAGCTCGGTTTCCACCCTCACTGTCGGCTCTCACGATGTGCCTCCGGGGCTCCATCTCTTGACACGGTCTCAACCTTCGAGTACGATGACCTGCAATTGCTACAATAATTTTGGTACAATGGAAAGGTCAAATAATTTTTTTCCTGCAAATCTTTAGGACTCCAAACCTGACATTTTTTTATTTCTTTTTATCTTTATTTTTATGGATGAAATTCTTCCTAGAAAAAAAATTGTAACAGATTGCGGATTAAATACGAAAGTAACATTTTTTAATTCTTTCTTTTTTCTTATAAGATCTATTTTATCTCAGCGTATTACACTTCTGAATTTTTTCCACTGTATGCAGTCATCTTAAAACTGTCGCTCAGGCAACTCCTAGTTGTTTTGCAAGTTCTTCTCGCGTTTGTGACGCGTTTTCTCTCAACAACGCTTCCAAATTATCGGTTTCATCGTGTTCACTGTTATTTTGTCAAGTTGTATACACCATTAAATTATAAAATATGGCATTTCAGATAGTTTGATATCAATCTTATAAATAAGACGAGTTTTTTCAATTAATCGGTCAATCGCATTATGTGTAAATTAAATTAAATTTTGCTTCATAAAAGCTGCATTTGCGCATAATGCGATTGATCAATAAATTAATATAAAAAACTCGCCTGTACATAAAAAGGCAGGAAATTATTTGAATTTGAAATAATTATACCAAAAAAGAAATCTAAAACTTTTGCACATCTCTAATATAAATATTAAATTATTACGACGTGAAGATATAGAGCAAGTATTTTTAAATAGAATAAATATTTAATACTTAGATCTGGGTATGTTATATAGCATACTATTTGAAGGTAAACCACTTAATATCATCTACTGCAAAGTTTACTACGGTCGGTAAGAGCTTTACTCAACCAGGTAGTTATGGAAATTCCTATGTAATATCCACGAAATAAAAATACAATATTGAATAATTAAAATTTTAAATTACAATCATAATATATAACTTACAAACATATTTATTTAAAAAAATCTCTTGGATATAATAAAATTATATAATTATATTTCGAAGAAAATTTATGTGATTTTCTTTGATTTATTAATATCTATCACGATAAAATATATTTGATTAAATTTTACAATCTGCTTGATATTTTTTATTATGCAGTTTATAAAATGTCTTGTATATTTTAAAAATTCCTATCGTTACCAATAATATCTGATCAATTATTAAGTTGTCCTAAGTTCATCACCAAGTATGGTAAAATTTGTAGCGAATTTTGTGATGAAGTATAAAGAAAAATTCTCTCTGTATATAGATACATTTTATTTAAACTACTTATAACTTAATATAAATAGAGAAAATCGTTTCTATTTTTAACATACGATATCGCGTTAAATTTTATTTTATATTGCTCAACAACTTGTATGCTGAAACAGTTGTTGTTTTCAAAATATTTTTGAAGTTGGTCTGACCAACCAGTTGATTTCGAATATGCAATATTGTGTAGTTTTCATGCATTTACGGATCAACTAAATGACGCGTGCAATCCGCAATTTAATCCGATTCGAAAGAAGGGCCACGCGATACGCACGCATGGCTCGAAATGCGTGCGACATGGGGGTGTACAGGCTTAATCTTCGGGTGCGTCGACAGAGAGAGAGAGAGAGGAAGGGGAATGATGGGTAAACCTATAACGGGATACACCAGGATTATAAGTTGTAAGCCTCTCCGAGCCGTGAAATCCTATTCGTTATAATGCGGGAGTTTGCGGCTAGGTAGGAACTGGATCCGGAATTTTACTGGTTAGACGGAAGCTTTTTGAATTCCGGTCTGCCACCGGCATTAGTCAATTATGGGGCATCTCGAAAAGCATCTTTATTACTGCAATAATGTGCTATTAAGTTTTTAAAGAAATTGTCAAAGTCAAGTTTTAAATATCAAAGAAAAAATTTCATTAGATACCTCTTCATGAAAATTTTACTTAATAATTTATTAATAATTACTCTTAATAAAAATTATTCTATCATGTAATTTTTTTTAGTAAAAAAAGTTATTAGTTTTAAATAATTATTATCAAAATTATATATTATTATACACATACATTATTTAATAAAATAATTCAATTTTTTTGTAAATAAAAAAAATTGTAAGAGAAAAAAACTTTTTGCTCTTTTGTAAAGGAAGTGGTTTAAAGATTTATTAATATAATTGTTATGTTTTCATCTGGCATATTTGCTGTATTTTTATAATTTATTTAAAAATAAATAATAACAGATGTTGACTTTAAAGCCATCACTATTCCTGATGGTTGCTCCATTTAAGAGGGTTGCCACCCTTTCCCTTGACGCCAAGCGATGAGATTGTATCCAAATGCTATTCATGAAGCGGTAGCCGGATAGGACAGACGTTTCTATTATCACAGGAAATTACTGATAACGCACCCGTATTTTTCTTATCTGTCTGCTATCTGTGAATTTTTCTAAGAATATCATTAAGATATTTAATTGCGCTGATAAACTTTACGTAAAGAAAATTTACGTTTTTTTTTTAAATTGCTAAAATAAAATTATAAATAAAAATTAGATAATATATTAATGATAAAAAATAAATCACAATACATTTTATGATTAACAACGTGTTCTCACGTCGTAAATCTCTTATCGAACGAGAGTTGCATTTCTCATAAGCGTCTTGCTGGATGTAAGAGCTCGTCCCATGGAATTCATGCGACCGCATCGGCGCGACACACTTGCAATATGGTGCGATCATACACCAACCCCGTAGCCGAATGTAATTAGTTTTCAGCCCCGCGGCTATGATACGCATTTGGGGTTGTAGGCGCCGGGGGCCCATCCTGTATAGTATACATATATATACGCATACACGCATTGCTTTTCGTGCCCGTCGTAGAATGGGTGCTTATCCATTCAGGGGTGGGTTCAGTTTGCCCTGGGCACCCTTGGCAAGTGCATCTATTGTCCGGACGCAGACACCCGAAAATACGTTTATCGTCCGGTGTGATTTCCTCCCGCGAATTTTACAAGAATTTTTTTTCAGAATATATAGTCTCAGAGTACATAATTAAATAATTAAATGTGTTAAAACAAATGTATAAACAAATGTGATATCGTGATTTTTGTGGATGCAATTGAGTTGGAGATTCTATAATAAACGAAAAAAAAGAAACTAATTATAAAATAATACGAAGGAACGCGAGATATATGTGATAAATTTGACCGATAAGAAAATGTGTAATAATTCGTCCAATAACAGTTTCGAAGGAAACGTGTATTAAAAGAATAATTATGGAAATGTACATACATTTGTATTTAAAGATTTTATAAATCCAAGTTGGATAAACGTATCGTAGTTAATTAAATTCGATTGCGGTTGCGATTAAACATATCGATCGATGTCGGGGCTGAGGAGGAAATTATATAATGTCCTCGAAACGAAGGACCTTCCACGTGGACTGGGACTCTCCCAGCCACGAGACCGGCACGGTAAAACGACGCCCAGCGTCGCTGAGCGCCTCGTTCTCGGCGTCGTTGAACGATCGCTTCGAGAACGTCGAGTATTACGAGCTTCAAGATTGCGCCGGCGGTTACGGTCTAAGACGCCTGGAATTGACAGAACCAGGATCCGTGACCGAAGATATTCTCGAGACGAAGGTCGAGGCTACTGTTAACGATAGCGAATGCTGCTTGGGGCGTTTTCGATTGAACCGCCCTCATGAGAAAGATGACGATCCTGAAAAATTCAAGGCGCGAGCGAAACGAATGAATGAACGAAGATCTTCTCAAGAATACTCAGAAAGTCTTGGTGAACGGGAAAAGGACTTCTCGAAGTACACTTCCGCGAAGGATCGTAAATTTCACGATGAAGAGATCAAGAACGTAACTGGTAAGAGATTCGAAGATATTGATAAAACATTTGGAGAAATTCGCTCGCAGGATTTATCCGAAAAAGTAGAGATCAGAAAAGTCTTTGGCTTGAAATTGTACTGTGAACCGATCGAGTGGAAACCGACTGTTTGTCGAGTGATCCGTCGATCCCAGTCCTTGAAGTCCAGGAGTTTGATTCCCAGACCGAAAGTGGCGAGGTCTTGCGGGACTCGCGGCTTAGTGAGTTCGAGCTCGGAGAGCTCGGGATTCGGCTCGCCGTTATCGCCGTTATCGCCACAACAGGATCCGCTGATCAGGAAAGAAACTACGAGGGACACTATTAAAACCAGCGATAGCAAAAGTTCCGGCATAGGATCGCCAGAATCGCCGAGTTCGCCTTTGTCTCCGGAAAGTCAGAAATATTCGGCTTTTCATCTTATTCAGTTGCAGCTGGAGAAACTGCGCAATTGCCCTTGTGAGGAACGTCAAGCCGAGGTAATTTGCGTTGCCTTGCAATTTTTCCAGGAAATAAAATTGCGATATGTAAAAGTATACTTAATTCTTCTCTGGAACTTTTTGTTAGAAAAACAAAAAGCGTTATATAAAAATTATTTAATAGGTATAATTAGGAAATATTAGCCAAATTAGAAATTTAAAACCAAATAACATCTATAATAAATAACATAATTAAAATGTTATAAAACATACAAAGATAGAGAATGATATAATTAATGCAGATATTTCTTCAATGATAAAGTTTTTATTACTTTGCTTTAACTTTGTAATAGTTACTTTATTTTTTTGATCCTTTTTTTATTATTTTCTAGATTTTAATTTAATTTTGCTTTTTCTGAGTTTTGCCACGGGAGTTTTTTTACGATTTTACGCAACTTTCTTTTTAATTGTCTAATTTCGTCTTACGACTGTATTTTGAAACTATCCATGCATTCCCGTAAGACGTGGAGTTCGGCGCGGTGAAAGAGCTATAAATCTTATGAGTCACGAGTTGCGTAGGGCAAACCCCATGGGTGCGCGAGCACGTGGTGCAAAGGAATTACGTTCACCCTCGCTTCGTACGTAGGCATGCGCGCGTGGCGCCCTTCCTGCCACTCATTCATGAGGGCGCCTCCTCGACAGAATTTTGTCTCATCCGCTTCTTAATATGCTTGCCGTTGATCTTTCTCTCTGTAAACACACGTGACTCTGTCACAATCTAATTAGTGATTTAAAGAAAGCATTGCAATTATTTTATTTATGTGAGACGCGAATATAACACAATGTTATTATAAAAAAATTAAAATGGGAAATATTTTTAATTTATTTGGTTTATGATACTTAATAAACCAATTTGAAAAATATATTAAAGATAGAATTATCTTTATAAGTTTGTAAGCTTATGCTGCGAAACAAGGAAGATTCTTTGAAACTTTTATGTATAATTGAAGTTCGGATAATTATATAAACATTAATGAATGTATATATATGAGCTAAGATATCTTTCGTATAAAGATATAGAGATTTGAGAATATTGAGAGCTTAATTTTTTATTGAAAGACGTTCTTACAAATACGTCCTTATCCATATAAAAGCATATTAAGTTTCTTTCCTTACCGTTTGATGGCGACACATATATCAAAGACATGTGATACTTTTGACACTCTGTACACACATTTCTCGATACCTTCTCTCTCACGTGGCTCACGACACTTCTGAGTTAATTTTTATTACTTGTACAAATATAAAAAAAATTTCTTTAATAACTCTCACATAACTTAAACATGTGTGAGCAGAATTTATATAGTTGTATATTTACAAAAATTGTATATAAATGTTATAACTAATTACAATGCTCTTTTTTTGAAAGTTTTTGAAAGAAAAGAAATTTACTGGATAAAATTATTGAATCGTGTGTACAGAGTGCTAATATTTCGTAAAGACTGATTCGGATTTAGCGAGCTCAATACGCACAACATTTACGCAACATCTTGCTAAAGCAAAAGTTTCCACTTAATATCGTCAGCAAAATGTAGTATTAAGATTTTCAGCCCCTAAGCAATTTTTGCAGCATATATTGAAAACGATTCGCTGATCAGACCGGATTTTTCCGAAACTAAGGATAAGACATCAAACAGATCGCAGAAAAGCAAGCGGGATTAGCTTCGATATAAAGAGGGCAGGGAATCGCTTTTGTATCAATTTTTTCGAGCACGTATGGAATTTGATCGCTTATTCCACTTGGCTTGTCACTCCTACACGCGATGTTTTTCTATCCCCTCTTAGATCTTTCTTCCCCTTCACAAACAGGTACATTCGGTTTCTTTCATAAAACTCATTTTTCGATTATAATGAGAGCTTTCTACCGTATTATATTGAATGGAGACATGTATAGAAATACATATATTCAAATATAGACCTCCATTTTTAGAATATCGAATAAAAATATCGACATCACCCTTGTGAAGCAGATACTTATAGCTTTTTGTTTGAAAGCTTTTTGTTCGCAGTCTTTTTGTACTTCCTTGGACTATATAGTCACGAGTCTGGTCATTAATACGGACAATCGATCCGCTATCAAATGAAATTTTATTAGGTCAATTGATGTGTCAAATTAATTAACGTTTGCGTAATATGGGGCAAAAGTGCCTTAACTCATTAATTGCCATAATCCTCATTTGTAAATTCCAACGATTCTTTTTCCTGTAATATTTAAGAGATATTAATTTAATAATTAAAATGTGCAGACAAATATGAAAAAAATAAAGAAATAAGCTTTTATTCGTATATAAGTTAGTGTAAAGAGTTTTCAAAGTGACATTAATTTCACGTGTTCCATTCTGCATTCTTGTGACGGCAAGATTTTTTTGTGTGTTCAGGGTTTCACTTTCATGCGAAAAAATGATTCGTAATAATCCTGAAGCCAGTAACATAGCACGGCGTATAACGTTTTCCGTGATATACCTACCCTTCGCGGTGGATTTAATGCGGTTCTTTACATGCGGTTCTTCTTTCGCAGATCCTGAAAAGCACCAGGCATCTCAAACTTATTACACTTTTTCATAGATGATGCAAAAAAGTTTTGCAATATTTTAAATTTATTATTCTTATTATATCCAATATATTAAAAAAACTAGAAAATTTTAATAAAATTTAATGAAAATTAATAGTCTCTCTTGTTAATAGACAAAACAGATTAAATGTTTTAAAAGTAAATTTTAGAACTAAATTATTAAAAAATTCAACAAGATACAAATATTAATTAAAGTTATTTCGCGAAACTGAAGAGATGCAATTTAGTGTTTCTCTCTTCTTACAATTAGAGTAATATGTCCAAATCAACCTTTACAGATTTGATTCGATTCGTTTTCGAATTCGAATAGTTCGAGAATTTTAAATCATCAATGATTCGATTTCGATTGATCGCTTATTTTTAAAGTATTATCACTTAGTTCTAAAGTATTATTAGTACTTCGACATATATTTTAATATTTATCGAGAATAATATTTTAATTTGTATGATATGTTCAATGTTCATTTATCAGTTAATAACTGTTATAAATTTTTACTTAACGCATCATTTTTTGTAATTAATTCTAAAATTCTTACGATTAATTTTCTCGTCTACTAAAAAGAATCTGATCTGCAATGTCATTGAAAATACTGTATTATGTTTAAATTAGCATAATGTAAATCTAAGAAAATTTGATTCGAATTCAATTCGTATTTAAATCAAAGAGATTTCGACTCGTTCGACCTCACAAATGCTTGATTTGTACACATCTATCGGCTGAGAACCCCTGGCCCAAAGGGCTAAGCCATAGGGCCCGGACCGAGTGCGCAGGAACATTATTATATTGAATCGTGGAAACGGAAAAGTAAGTCGACGGGAAGAGTGGAAAGCGAATGGAAAGCGAGGAGTCATACTAGCGTTAAGCCCGGTGGTGCTGCTTTATTAATTATTGCGACGACCCTTTGGCTGCTATCACCCGTTGCCCGCGTCCGTCCATTCGTACGTGTGTTTGCTTGCATATGGGGTTTCATATCGATTCAACTGGTTTCACTAATAAAGAGACATTATTCGCTTGACTTGCACAACATTGAGAGATCTCACAGTTTTTTTTTGGTCTCTCAAAGATTTTTGAAATTTCCAAAATTTTTTTTAAGATAATTTTGATGTATTTAATTCTAATACGTTTAATAGGATGTATTAAATGTCAATAGGTTTAATTCTTGTAATTTTAATCAGATACAATTCTATATAACAGATTATCTGTTATTTTACTCCCTTAAGAAAATATCTAATCCAAATCTACACGTGTCAATATGTGAAAAATCTTTTCTCGTGCTAGCAGGGGTCAAAATATCAGATTATCGGTCGAGTGGAATCAAATTAAAAGCTTATACAGGAACCCTCTCAGTATTGAATGACGCGTGCGTGTCTTCGTTATGACAGATTCCTTCTTTTTCTCTCTCATCGACACGCACATTCCTTCCATGTTGTCCTGAAGGTTATTCTTTAGGGTGATTATGTAAGTCCGTGAGTGTCGCTTGTTGGAAGCCTCTTGAACTAAAAATACTTATTTTGTTTTAAAATAAGATTAGCATTTAATTTCTTAATTTTCTAACTATTTAGAGATTTTTGAAGCTCAATTTTAAGAAGTTCAAAATGTTTGATGTTTATCACAAAGATTAATGACTGCTGTCTAAAATTCGGCTTTTTTTCTTTGTTTTTCGAGATATATTAAAAATAAAATGTACAGATTAATGCTAAAATCTGTTTGTATTAATACAATTATTACACTATACACTGAGAGAAATATTTGGTAAAATCAACCAAAGTTTGATTGAATAGTGATCAAATGAATTTTATAGTGATAGTTATTAAATATATAATTGTTTTGACCAAACAATTTGTAGTCTTAACCAAATAATTATTTTCATACAACAAATTACATAAAGTTTTGTTAAATGTAACTAAGTTTTTGGTACCAGTAACTATAAAATTCATTTGATCACTATTCTACCAAACGATTTCTCTTAGTGTACACAATGCAGTTTCTCCGAAATTTCGCGTCTTTACTTTCATCTTACATTCTCTTTAGGATTAATTAACGTCACCCTTGAATCAACCCGATATCATTCAGACGACAGGCGGCGCGAACATATTAGTTAGTATGCATTCGAAATCTTTTGGTGCGCCAAGCACTTGTATAAATATGTAGATTCGTCGTAGGGGCTGCGGAAGGTTTCCAGAGGAAAAGGAGAGAGTGTATGGGAGAGGAGGGGATGATATTGTGCCGACACTCGTCATGGTGTATCAAGAGAGGGATGCTTTTTCGAAGGGTGACGTGGTGTACCTTTTCCTTCATCACGATGGCGCTTTTATAATATTCACCCCACGTGTACACACGTTGGAATGGTGATTTCGTCCCTGCATCCCGTCCACCGATCTCTCTCTTTCTCTGTCTGTGGCAATGTTGAAAAATACAGCGATCAAGATATCGAATGGCGAGAAAGATCGCGTCTTCTTTCTCGTTTTCTTATCACTTGGATACGCTGTCGGCATCTTTTGTCGTGCTGCGTTCGATCTTCGACCCTTCGAAAATCCGGGTTCATACGGGGCGAGATATCGCCGGCTACGGGGATGGGCTCGGCGCGTCGATGATTTTTCAATTGCCGATATATTCGCGAACAAAATAACCGCGATAAAAGATACGCTAGAAAAAAATTGTATTCTTACTGCTCTATTAGCATTAAATTATATTATAGTATTAAATGAGTACTAGAAAAATTTACCTCGCACTTTTCGCTTGTATTTTTTGTTTATATTTTCTTTACTTTACAAATAAGTTCTTTTATTGAGTACGGAGATAATAATGTGGGCAAATTAAACTGCAGAATTCTTTTATTCAGTTATAATTTGTCTTTACTTGACACAGTTATTCTTAAATTTACTTTAGTTCATTTTTTTACAGAAAATATTTTTTTTACAGAAAAAGTGACAACGAGAATTCGAGATTTTCAAAAGCGATACTATTTAGGAGACCTACAGGTATGATTTAGGTAATCGATTGTCTAAATCATACCTTTTGCAATATATTGCAAAAATACTTAAAATAAATTAATTTGTTATTGATGAAGATTAATCATTATAATAATAGATATCTATTGAAACATCGAGCTCCAATTCTGACGTTATTTGCAAATTTGTATCAAATAGGAAATATAATAAAAAAATATCTTGAGCGATACGCATTCAGCAACTCTTCCCTATATATTTAAAAAGTATACAAATTGCAAGATTTTTTTTGAAATTCTTTATATTCGCATTTCCTCTTTAAATCTCTTCTCTCTTTTTGAATGCCACTCGTTATCCGAATACGTCTGATTTCCATTAGTAACCTAGCAATTTAGTAACGGTAATTCAATTTCGCAGTTGAGTAAAAAGTTATCACGCTTCGGAGTGGTGAGTGCGACGTACCTCGACTAAATTTTGTAAAATTTATAGCCAGGGCACTACGCGTGGAATAATCCCCACTCTTGTCGCTTCTCATTTAGTCCATTGCACGTCATATGTATGATTTAAAACATCAAAAGCAGTCCTTGACTGGGGGGAAAAAAAGTTGAGAAGAGTCGTTTTTATACGGAAAATTATCTATTTATATACAATAAATAATTATGTATCATGGTTACACAAATTAATTTCTAAAATATATATTCTATAATATATGTTACGTAAATTTTATTAAATTTGATAAACAAATAGAGGAATAATTTATACATTGATAAATTTACATAATCAATTAATTAATGCATTATTTTTTTTACGAAAGATTCTATCATAAATAGATAAATAAAAAATAATTTATGTAATAATAATAACATTATGTAGGCTTGGATTTAATATTATAAAATAGTATCAAGAGGCACGGTCGCGTCAAGTGAGCAATATATTCTCTTTATAATTGGCGCAATTTAAAGATTTCATACATTCTTTTGTAAAAATACATTTAGGTTGGATTACATTTAAGATATTTATTTTTAAGTAAATACCACTTGGGTTAGAACAGAAAGATTTTTCAATGAGAAAGTTAAAAGATAGTATTATTTGGATTTTATTTTTAAAAAAATTAAAGATACCACTTGGGTTTTATTAAAATAAAAATACTACTACTTGGGTTTTATTTATCAAAGTAAAAAGTTTTTTAAGAATTAAAGTTACAACCATTTGAGTTGAAATAAGAAAATAATACATTGTTTTATATTCTACAATTAACAATTGATATACAATTTACTGTTAAGTGTTAAGCTCACCCAGCATAATTACAATGTGCGCGTGCGCGCGCTCGTCGCCGCAATGCTTCGCATCGTCCTGTAACGGGCCGGACCGTCAGTCCTGCCGACGATCCTTTCAAGGGTGCTCGCATATTCACCCTTCCGCGTCGGTCTGTGGCTTTAGAGTTAATTAGTGGATGATTGCTAGCAAGTGAAAATTTTCGTAGAAAGTTTTTTGATAAAAAGGCAAGAATGTGGAGTGTATCGGAATGCACAGTTAATTCGTTCTGAGTTTAAATATTTATTTTTTATTATAGTTCTATTTTCTATAGTTTATGTCAGTGAAGTGATCGTTAATAACACACTCAATTATGTAATTTTTATTAATTACAGATTACAGATTTTTTATAAAAAATAGAAAGATATAGAAGTTTTATCAATCAAAAGTGTTCAATATAAATATTTTTTATATATTGAAAAGATACATAAATTTAAAAATCTTGAAGAAAATATTTTTTTAATAAATCGAAAATATTTTTGGAAATATAAAGGACTTATAAATTTCTCGTTGAATCACAAAAGAAAGATTTTTGATCGTGAATCGAATATCGACATCATCATCGAGTGAATTACTTTCGCGATGCAAAGCAAATTGTTGACTAGTTGAATCAGAAGAGCCGAATGCGATCTCATCAGATCTTCACTTGTTTGAACATTTTTGGATCCTTCTGGATGCTTGAGAAACCGTTTGACGAATCGCGATTTTGTAGAGCGTTTCGAAAAATGAAAGAAGAACAATGTCGGGTCTCAAGGCGCCCGCGGGTTATTCTCGTACCGGTAACGGAACCAAACCGAAGAGCAAGATTTGCCGATTGACATCCTCGCGATCGCTGATACCCTCCCTGGCGGGAAACACTTCGGAGAGAGCCTTGGAAGTGACCGAATCCTTGTCGTCGAGCCCCAGCAGATCATCCACGTCGCCGCGGCGAGTTTCCAACGAGCGGAAGTCGCCCAGGAGACATTCCGAGGAACGTCAACAGACGTATCACAGTCCCAAACGTTCGCCAAGGAGGTTCTTGCCGTCCTTTGATGACGATTCGTTTCAAGGCCAGATGGGTCTGGGGCTCAGGGTGTCGTCGACCACGTCGACTTGCGTCGACGAAGGTCCTGGCATGTCCTTCCTGGAGTTCGAGACTCTGTACACCCTGGAGAAAGAGATGCTGATGCAATCGCGATGCGGTCAGGATGCATCGATCCAGCTGGGCGACAAGTGCGTTACGACAGGGTGGTTCGGTGATAAAAGGGCTGTTTATACGGAGCTACCAGACCCCTTGCTGTGTCATCGTACGTGCATGTGTGGTGCAGTTTCACCTGTCTCGCAAGCACCATCGGAGGGATTTAGCTTTGCGCCGGGATGGTCCTTAAATGCGGATCATTTCTATCAGTGGCAACATCGTGGTAAAACTACGCAGCAGGTAGTGCAGTTTCACAATCAAGTTTGTTAAACAAAAAATATTTCAGCTAGACATTAATCAATTTCAAAGGAATTCAAATCAATGATTAGTTACTGATGATAATAATTAATTACAATTGAAATCACTAAACTGAATATTTTTTCAAGAATTATTTGATTTTAAGGAGATTAACAAAGAAGAGTAAAATTGAATTTAATCTACTTATAAAGTGCAATGTTAAATCATAATTCGCGCATGATTATTAAATTGTGGGATATCAAGAGGAATTGCATTTTCAAATTGCATAATCATAAAATTGCATAACTAAAGTACATATCGCCAGCTTTATCTCTGCAAATCTGCTTTCGATAAACCAACTGTTTAAATCGACAGGAAACAATATTGATTTGCTACTTATAATTATTGAAGTATGAAATACTGGATATTAGAATATCGAAATTATGTGGAAATTATATTTTGTATACGAATCAAATAGACGCGATAAATTATATAGTTACATGCGGAGCGCGTGGAGAACTGCCATTAATTAATTTAATTATTACTATAAAAGTAAAGTTATAAAATATAAACCGATGAAATATCACAGGAATTAAATTCCACTTTTAATTAAATTAAGTATGTAAACATTTATTTCGCTTTTTTTTTAAATATAAAAAACCGATAGCGCCGTTTGTGTGTATCAGGAACTGAATTATTCCTCACCTGAAAATTTTCCGGAAATTCGGGAATTCCGAATGCGGGCCTTGAAATGAAACTGTCAGCGGCACGCTCGCTCGCACGCTCGCTGGCATTCTCGAATTAATCGAAAAACGGAAGTAATTTCGCGAGCGGTAGCGGCGAATCGTTGCGTTTAACGCGAACATTCGAGCTTCTCCGTGCCGATATCGTTTCTCTTCTCGCCCTCTTCCCTTCCCTCTTCCTTCCCCGTCATAATATCCTGCACTCCCGTCCAGCATTTTCATCGCTCGAGGCAAGTTGATTTTCCTACACCCCTCGTCGAGCTAATTTCGGAAACCGAGCTGCAAATTTGCGGCGCTACGCATATCGAGTTTTGCTTCATTTTCGCCGCTGGCGACTCGTGGATTTCGTGCAGTCGCTATCGCGAGCGAAAATAATCGTGAAATGATCGTCATAGCGCGGTAATATTACTCTCATGAGGGGATAATGCGCAAATAGTGAAATAGATTAACATAAGTAAAGTAGCAACATGTATTCAAACGAGCACACATAATGGATATGTCTCGCTAAAAATTTCTTGAAATATGATATTTTAGTGATGAATTTTTTTATAATGTAGATGTCTTACAATAAGAATCTCTAACATAACGTTATTAAAAATAAATATTATATTTGAAATAAATTAATTCAAAGAAATTGCTGACAACTGCAGAAAGATTAGAACTAAAATAAACAAAATATAAAATGCACTAAGAAAAAATATCAAATACATAAATTATATAAATAATATGTATTGAAAAGTAACGAAAAAAGTAAATTACTAAAATAAATCGTTAAATAATACATTCTTAGAATTTTAAAAATAAATTAAGATTTGTAAGAAATTAATTAAATGCGACACAATATTTTCTTAAAAACAGATAATTTCAATATAAATTATTTTTCACACACGCGTCTTTGTAGCATTTATCACTTAAGAATTTTGGATGGCCTTTAAAAATGAACTACTTCGCTTCGCGAAGGTAAAAGAAGGTCAACTAGTGAAAAATTGAGCATTTTGTGCCATTCCCCTTGCTCTTTTCCGTTCTTACAGTTCTACGGCGTAGCGTTCCGCTTGTAAAAGACTCTCGAGGATCCTCTCTCGAGTAACGAGAGGGTCGAACCTCGCGAGGACTATCAAATATGCTGCCCGAGGGTGTGAAGGCACTTTGATCAAGCCCTAAGAAGTCCGCTGCCGCCCTTATGCGATGTTTACTTTAAGGGATGCTATCGGCTACCAGCATCCATCACGCAAGGTGCACCGACGTCTTTTTGTTCCTTATATGTATATATCGCCAAAGGAATAGCCCTTGGTAAAACGAAGACGGGGATGTTCATTATGTCGCGATCAAAGCAAGTTGGCTTTGCGCATTAAGATTGCATTGAAAATCACATTAATTCTTAATTGGCTGATATCTTGATTTGTAAGGTTTGTCTTTCTTTTTGAAGCATTGTCTAAAATGGCAAAAAAAATGTAATTGACGTTCATTATAAAATTTTATAATATTATTACAAATACGAAAGGTAGAAAAACATTATTTTTAATTTTCGATCTTAGGATATTCAGGACGTTTTCTTCATATCTATATTCTCTTGGAATATGATATTTTATTGATGAGTTTTTTTTATAAAGTAAATATTTTACAATGAAAGTCTCTAACGTAATGTTATTAAAAATAAATATTATATTTGTAGTAATTTAATTCAAAGAAATTGCTTAAGATTTCTGAAAATTAAAATTAAATATAAAACACTATAAAATATATGAAAATTATAATATATAAATAATATTTATTTCAATGCTTCTATATATCTATTCTTAAAGCTTATTAAAAAAATCTGAAATTAATTTTTTATAATTGTAAAATATCAGTGAATATTTATGAGAGATTAAATAATACTTTCTCGTCATTCTCTGTTACGACAATGCAAGATTAATGTTATAGCGATCGATTTCGGTGAATACAGCTCTCGTTTTTTCTTTCCATTTATTCTTTTGTGATATTTGCCTTAGGGAACAGTACCAACATCTTTCCGCAGGAAGAAGGGTGACTGTTTCCCTTTCTCGTCACTGAAGACTAGGTTGGTCCAGGCTTCTATTCCTTTCGACAAAGTAAACATATCCGCGTCATTATGGTGTCTCGCGTGGCTCGTTCATTCGCGCGGAAATGAGCGATCTAATTTCGCGTCTTATTGGATAGTGTGTTTCCTTCTCTTTCATTTTCTTTCTCCCTGCGTGTAATTTATATCGTGTACCGAGGTTGCAATATTGAAATGCATCATATACTTATCGAAATGAAGACTTTACCTTTTAAAATTTATATTTATTTCGCAAGTTTGTTTGTTATAATATGAATACGTAAAATATTGTTAATATTATTAGTTCTTAAAGAAACTTAAATGATTTTATTTTTTCAATCTTTTACTTGAAAGATGCTCGTAACATCTGTAACTTCTTTAAATTTTATTGCAACAATGAATTAATTAATGAGTTACACGGCTTTATTTATTAGTTGGTATTTTTTACTTTTTATTTTCCATAAGCGGCAATAAAGTTATTGATATCTTGCAGAAAGAATATTTTACTGGACAGTTTTTTGCTGTTGCTGTCCCATTCGCTAGTTCAATGAACTTTGACACATGTTGGAGTACGTATTTACGAATCGCTGATCCGCGAGGATTGTAGGGGATGCTGTTAGTTCATATTGCCGTATAGGCAGCAAAATAAAATACTAGAAATAAACAAATAGAAACAGATTTTTATACATTAAAGTATGCGCATAATAAATGGAATTGGGAACATGGAACACACAGAGAATAAGGAATAGTTCAATATGTTGAATTAGGAAAACACATGAAAAGTTCCTTATTCAATTTATTGAACTGTTCTTTGTTTTTTATTCCGTGTTCCTTGTTCCCTATTTCATTTATTGTGAGCAGCCCTTAAAAGCTCTTTTGAAAATGCTGCTACATTTCAGTCTTATTTTATTTTTATTTAATTTTAATCGATTTTGATCGATTTTGATTTTTATTTAATTTTACTGTGTTTGATATTTAATATTCCTTTGTTTCCACTGTTATTATATATCATGCTTTATTGGAGCACACGGTATCGATTGAGAAAGGAAAACTTGCGAATAACGTGCGAAGGGCGCGCGAAAAAGGGCGCACGTCCTGACGAGAGCAATTTTCGTGGGGCTGCAAATTGGCAATCGGACGATAAATGATTTAGGTCGTACTCACGCATGTCTGTACTGAATATACGTATATGCATGTGTATTTGTTCTATGACACTCGATATAGGGATGAACCTACCCCAAGGCGAAGCACATATCTCCATCTATCGAGTCATCTTACTGGGAAAATAGATCTTTAATTGAATCGCGTGGTGAATCATGCTGAAATGAACGCAGGACTTCCCTCAAGAATGCAGCTCACTTCCCAAATTTTCAAATCGTTATCTCTTATATGTGCGTACAGTTTATTCGATGTTGCCATATCAGGACAAATATTTCTCTTTCTATTCGTGCCATACCCTGAACACATAAATACTCATAATCTGGCCGCATAGCAGGATGCAGCAGGATGCTGAAAAAATAATCGAGACAGACGCGTCCGGGGTGGTGGTGTTAAATAAATACGTCGACAACGCCGTATCCGGCTTATGACGAAAAACGAATTTCGCATCCCTATCGGGTTTCGCTTTGCACGGATTTTTTGACGCTATTTTGCAGTTTGCTGCTCGGCTTCCGTTACCATCAGGATCGTTCTCAATGTTACGTTTTTATCCACGACAAAAAAAATAATTAAATTTTTCTGGTATCGTTGGAGTCAATTTTTAAAATGCAAATCAAAATTCTATTAAAAATTGTATAAACTTATATTCAGTCTAAATGCAATGAAAGAATTTTATGAAAAATTAATTTGCTCCTTGTGTTACAGAAGAAAAATTGTTTAATTCCTCAATAGTAAACCATTAAAATGTGTGTAATAAATCTTTAGTATTTTACTTTTTTAATGAAAAAAGCCTTATTATTATTATATTATTTATTAATATAATATAATATAAATTAAAAATATATCATAAATAACACGTATTATATAATATAATATATGAAAATATATAGAAATAATAGAAATTAATTTTATTTTTAAAACTATAGAAGAACCGAGACATTTTATTTCATTTTTTATCTTACTTATGTTACTTTTATTTTATTATTTATCTCTTTGACACACGTTCGGTCACATCCTATTCAAAAAAATTTCGGTCAGCCGTCTGAAGAAAGACACCCGATGTGCAAAATCAATATTCCCCACGTATACTCTGAGAGTCCTACCTTCCGGACTCTGTACCGTGTCCACATCAAATGCCATGCGGAAATGCCACATCACACGAATATCGTACCGATACGTTTCGTGCGAAAACAGGCGTGTTGAACCGCGTCACAGAAATGCGTACCAATGTCACTCTCGGCGTTGAAACCGCAATTATGAGCCCACGTCAATAACAGACTTACCTTCTCTTCGTTTTAATCGAACTATTCGCCATACTAATTTCATTAATTAAAAGCAAAAAAGATAAAAAGTTCTGCGTTAATGATAAATAAATTAAAATATAAATAATGTACTTTCTTTTTCTTCTAAAATTCTTTTAACGTATTAAATACACAATATTGTATTATTTACAGTAATTGTATACAAAAAACATGATAAAATTAATTTAGTTTTAATTTATTTTAAAGATTTAACAAAATACACAATAATTAATGTATTTAAATATAAATATAAAAAATAATTATTTTTTAAGAGAAATGAAATAGTATTGTTAAAGTGACATCTTCATACAGTAGATATGACAGGCACATATCGTTGAGATTCGAGCCCTCCTGTCTTCCGGTTCCTTGGGGGGTAAAGGATGCTACTTTGGGAAGAACTACTGCCGAATCAGGAGTGCGACCCCAAGCAAACGTCGAAGCTCGTTAGAGTATTTCGGAGAGCGAGTTAGCGGTCTCCTGTGCGCTATACGTGAGCTGAAAGAATTATAGCAATTTAGTCGTGACGGAACCTGAATTTGTAATATACTGTCTACGAACGACATGTGTCTACCGTACAGATTTTGCCCGAGGAGTAGGTCCTTCGCAGAGTTTCCTTGTTAATTTGAAAATAAATAATTGCTGTACAGTCTCTCGATAGAAGCTGAATACGTACATACAAAAAGTGAATAAAGTAATATTTATAAAATAAATTTATTAATTTCTTACGTGCAAAAAGTTAAAGTTTAAAGTTTATTAATAAAATAATTAATAACACAAGATTAAAACAGTAACAACTGTGTACATGTATTTATTTTTAGTCTATGTATTTGGTAATTATTCCATAAATCTCTAAAAATAATTTTATTTTTGTACAACGCATTTAAATGTATGAACAAAATAATAAAAAAAAAAACAGTAATTCATGTTGAAGCTATCTAGTGATTGAGCCTCTTATTCAGAACTTGATCGGTTTAGCCATTATTGAGGTACGGTAATCTCAGGGATTCGAACAAGTCACCGATTAAAGAACAGTAGTGTCTCGTATTGCGTGTCTTGCGCTGCGCGTTTCTCGTAATGAGCTTTTCACGCGCTACGCCTACACTTGGCGCGAGACACTACCGTGTCTCTTGATATTCAGAAGAACATTCTTTGAAAGAAAAACTCGAGCTTTATTATTAACGAATGCTTTACATGAAATAGTGACAGTAACACAGACATTAGAGACATACATTGTACTGTCGACGAAGTCGCGCGTCAAAAGGCACATATAACTGCTTAGAGAAAAGACAAACGATTATTCTTCTTACGCAAGACAAACCCACCGGCGAAAGTTTTGTACGCGTATGTTCACCAGTTTCTGGTACCTTAAGGATAGGACGCGGGGGCCCAGTCTCTCTCTCTTGTTCGCCTCTCGTGTGGGCCAGTTGGCGTATGCGAGAGGATGCCTACACGAGGCGGCGCACAATGGCAGGGTTGGGCCTGGTTGCATCGCGACTGGCAGCGCAGGTAAATTTAGCTCGTTCTCTCGCGAGTGCGTGTGCACGCACGTGCACGCGCCGTAATGGCGCGTAGGTGTGAGCTACTCATTCATAAAACATAACCCACGTGGCGCCGGCGGTCGGTGTGCTACGAAAAAACGAGTTACAAGCATCCCAAAGTGGAAGCCGAAGAGACGAACCAAAGAGGAAAGAGTAGAAAAGGAAAATAACACTGTGACTGGAAGAAGAAGAAGAAGAAGGCTCAAAGTTTCTAATAATCCGATTATATGAATTTTCAGAAATAATATCAAAAAGTCTCGTATACGTATACGTACACGTGACTATCATGATTAATGTAAATAAAGTAGTTCAATTACATGCACACTTTTAAAAAATTACATGTAATACTTATAGTATACGATATTATGAAATACTTTACTAATTCAATTTTTATTATCATGTTTCATCTTCATGTTCTTTTCCTTGGATATTATTTCTCTTTCATCTCTCATTTATGTAGCTATATTTCGCGATGTCTGCGTGAATTAACGACTTAAAGATGTCTGGATAGGTCTTACATTTGCGGAGAAACAAAGAATGCTAATCAGATCTTATCAGAACCTCGGCGTAATATGGCGGACGTAAAAATAACTTTGTTCTCACGGGAGTTCGGTAGTCATGACAACAACGGGGTTTCCACGAATCTCGAGAGGGTGTGAGAACATAGGACACGCTTGTTGCAGGACACGTACCTACCCTCCTGAGGGAAGAGGGTGCATGCATCCTCCGTCTAGTTCTTGAGGGGAAACGATAACTTGGTTACGACGGTTCTCAATCGCGTATGAACTTCAGTTTCGGTCAATTTCTCTCTTGCCAATCTTGATGAGCTATTATGGACTTTGGTAGTAAAATACTCCAAAAGAATACAAAATATTTTTCGAAAAAATTCTTGAAAGACGTAATGAAACGCTCTCAAGTGTCATCGCCAAGATTTAAAATAGTTCCTATCGAATATGCTTTGTTTTTAAATATTAATTTTTTTTATCACGCAGAACATGAATTATTAAAGAAAGACTATCATATTTTATTAGCAGGAAAACACGAATTAACACGTTCGTAAAGCTCGTTCAACAATAATAATTTACAGTACTAGATGTTTAATAGCTCCATGTACTGATTTTAATACTTTTGCGACAAATAAAAATTTGTTGAAGATTAAAATCAGATCAGATTTTGTAGGTTTTCAACAGTTGAAAACCTACAAAAAACATCCATTTTACCTATCGTGCTTAAAGACAAGATTGAATTGAATTTTCTTTTTATACTCCCATCTCATATTCTGATACAATCTTTTTTTATGAACACCCATGCAAATCTATTTTTTAATTTAATTACATTTATATAAATTCTATTTCAGATGCAAAACTTTAATCTTGAACCATGAAACATGTTATAAACTTAATATTAATCCGATGTGCAATCTATTTTGTCCTAACAATTTCTCCCTTTAGTATATATAACATATACTTAATATAGAGACGAGAGTCGCGCTTTGCCGATCGGAAAATTGACCGCGGGTAATTTTGCTACACAACTGACAATAAGTGCACAGTTAATGTGCAGCAAAAGAGGGTGAAAAACGCAGGGAAAGGAGAGTGTCGCGACGGTATCGGATCGTTTGCTATGAGCGGGGCGAAAGAGGGACCGGTCAATGACCTGCAGAAAAGCAAGAAAATTCGGTTCATGGATTTATATCTTTTGTGTACTATCAGTATTCTGAGTAGTGACTTAAATATATATGTACATTTTTTTCTCTAAATAATTTTAGCAACTTGCGAGAGCACATTGCATCTATCTTAGGCTTTCTTTTTCCATTAGAACACTCTATTAAATTAAGAGGATCAGCCTGACTGATTCGTTGGATTACGCGCTGAAGATGGTCTTCTGATCCCACAGTTTCCCTTCCGCTTTCGATTTTCTCGTCTCCTTTACCCGGCTGTCCCGAAGGTTGGCTGGTGTATCTCGATATCGTTCGGGTTAAAGCAAACCTAATTCCGGCAGGCTGGATCCATAGTCGGCTGTGTCCATCGAGACGAGCGGACCACCCGCTCGCCCCGTAATCGCGCAACAAAGCTCAGTCTCTCACCCCTTTTTTGTCCCCCGTCCTCCCGGAGCGGGACGCGTTCTGCCCGCAAAATTGTCGCGCCGACGGAAACCATCCCCAATCCTCGCCGCCGTTGGGGGGAAAAGTAAAACTCATTCTCTTCCGTCACTGCGAGTCGAAGTGAATTAATTCCGCAACATCCAATGGCAGGATTTTTATCAAAAAAATTCAGTAAATGAAAAGAACATTAATAAGATTGAAAAATAGGAAACGTGGAAATTGAAGAAATTTTTGAAAAGAGTTAAAAATGTGGCAAGTATATTAGGTATAATTTTTTTTTAGAAATTAAAAAGTTTTCTTCAAAACAATGAATAAGAGATTAAAGAATGTGAGGACTTAATAATTTTGCCACGAACAAACAAAGCATAGGAAGTGTTTGCAGTAGTCAATCTCGACCGACAATTTACCCTCTAGCCTTTGAAAAAAAAGCACACTAGGCTTACCTTTCATCTCGTCCCCTTTTTCCGCTCGCAAAATCATCCTTTCGGTTGCATTATCGCGCAGGATGAAAGGAAAAAACGGACAGGATTACGCGACTAACGAGCCGTCAGACTGCCGTCAGGAACGAATTAATTATTGTCCTTTAACAGTTTCGTTTCCGGCTCCTGAACTCTCAGTGTCGCCGCCGCGTTCCGGGAGGGATATTCGGCAGCAATATTCAATTTCATGCATCCCCTTTGCGCCAATGGTTTCTCCATCGCCATCCACACCAGCACCGGTGGACAATTATTATCCTTTGACTGCCCCTCGAGTTTCGGCATGCGAGTCGTTCCGCCGGAAAAACGACCGTCGAACTGTCCGAAACTAATTGCCAAAATTTTGACAGGCACGGATGCTTTTAATTCGAGTATCAAGTTCTGAAAGATCATGACGTAAACTCGCGCGGACGCGGGAGAAATCGCACCCTCATAAATCTTATTTTTATCGGAAACACTCGCAAATGTAATTATGTGATGTGATTACAAAAATTCAATTTTTCCAAATGTAGAAAAAGATTTTTCAAGTTCAGATAATAAATTTATCTCCAATCAACAACAATCCAATAAAAATCTAAACTTGTATATACACATATTATTTCGAAAAATCACGTTGTTTTGAAGCTAATCAGTTAATTTCAGAATTAGTGAATCTTTATAAATCTGTACATTGAAAAAAAATTAGTATCAAATCAACAGTTCATTGTTTCATATATAATCAAGAATATAAAATCTCCTTGAAAGTATTTATAATCTCAAAGAGACATAATTTGCTAACATAAAGAAATTTTGTTTCCTCATGTAAGCAAATTATGTCTGATCAAGATTGTCAAATTCTTCCAAGAAGATTTTATATTCTTTCCTATATATGAAACAATTAATTGTTGATTTGATAGTCATTTTTTTCTGTGTGTGAAGATAAATAGATTACAATCTTCATAAAAATAAAATTAAAATATTTTTAAAAATAAGAATTGAATTTTAAAATTAAAAGTTTATAGTTTATAGCAAGATTTTTTAAAATTTTGTGGTAAAAGCCGGTATAATTCGATGAGACAGCTTGGGTTGGAGGTATTCCGCAAAGCCGAGGGAATCCTGCCATTCTAATGACGAATGAACGAGCGGCGGGTATACACACGAGACATGAGCATTCCCGACAGGTGCGCGGATCGATTGTTATTCCACGCGGCTCGCGTACGAGCAGCATCATTAATTGTAATGCCTGCCATGGCGTTGCCTTTTAACGCGCGCGCCTAGTCGCGACGCGGGGCGGTCGTGTGCGATAATCGGGGCTAAGTCGAATATCGATCAGCGCGTACGCAGTTCTCACAGGTTCTTATTGACACCATGACGCATATCATAATTCCGCCCTCGGCCTAACACCTAGGATAGTGTTAGGGGGAATAGAGAAGAAAAAAACATTGCGTACTCGAACTAATCGCAAACAGTTTTAAACTTTAATTGATTGTTGCGAAACAGTTGGCAGATTTGATATATAAAATTAAATTCTAACTGTGATTTTTTTTTCAACTTTCGAGAAAAATTTATTTCAGTCATATCTCATAGAAGCCTGCAAATGGAACTAACAAGATAGGATATAATCGAACGACGCGTCGCGATCTAATCAACGATGGTTTCTCGAATCGGTCACTGATGAATTTACGGCCCTCCACTCGATTCCATTAATTCGTTAATTTAAACGACGCCGCCTACGCAAACGAAGACGGTCGTTCGCTTTGCTCATCGTGCTCTATTTCAAGTTAAAACGCGACCGTCGTCGTTACTGCTTCTTCCTTCGGCTGCGAACGCCGCCGAACCGTTCATTCTCTATTTTCATCCCCCCCTAAGCACGTTATTTTCGCCCGCGGAGGAAAGATATTGTCTTCCCGGAACATCGTCGGATGTCTAGCAATTTTTATTAGTCCTTCTTCTTCTTCCTTTTCATCTTCTCCTTTCTTCTCTATGCTGGTGCACTGTGCAATTTTCTTACCCAAAGTTAAGTTAGGAAGAAACGGATGTGATTTTTGAAATATGTGTACATATGCATACACACATACATACATACAACATATTTATATGTACATATATTAAAATCTACTTCATTTTTTATATTAATAATTATTAAATTGTATGTATAACTCGATGTTGAAATACTTTTATTAAGAAAAAAATAAATTCGAAGTTGGTCAAATAATTTGTTGTTAAAAAATATTATAATCTTAATTCCAAATAATAGGAATGTGTAATACTAAAGATTATTAAAATGTTAAAACAAATAATGATTTATTTCTAAATTAATTACAAAGGAGTTGACAGAAATTACGGAGTTTGAAGCTAATTAAATTTAATAACGTTTCGAATCAAACAATTATGAAATCGTATTCTGATAGAATGTTGAAAGAGTGTATCAGAATTTTTTTTAGATTTTTAGAGCTCAAATTCTTTTAAAGCACTATTAACCAATGACTCGGTTGGACTAGAAAAGTAAGGGAAGAAAAAAGTAGAATTGGAGAGTTAATACTCTGATACTTTTGAAATCAGATCGATATTATATGTTTGTGTACATCTTTGAGAATATTGATTTTATTCAAGTTTCTATTTCATTTTATATTCAGCAAATATACAGGTTACTATTATACATTCAGCTATGTTATTACAATGTACAGATATTATAAAAGTTTAGCTTTGTTGAATCAGATGCAAACAATGGAAGATTACGTTTCTTTTGAATGCTGACTCGTCCGTGTCATCGAAAATTCTCGGTATACTTTCTTAATGTCGCTACAGTTCTGCGATTCTTTAACAGCTCGATGCAGTTTCCTCGTCACGTTCATCGTACCGTCTTAAAATAGCGATCTCGAGATGTGTCACACTTCCTGATCACATACGTCGTCATCATCATCCTCGGCCCTTGATTTCTCGAAACTTTCCGTACACACAAGTGCCTTTCACCAGAATTTGAATCTAATTATGAGGTTAATCAGTATTTTTGCATAACGTAAAAAAAGATTAATATCATAATAATTATCATTATTATATATGTATTTATGATAATTATGTAATTTATAAATCCATAAAAAATTTCCAATGAATTTCCTTAGGAGTTCTCTGACTGCAATTGGAAACTTCAATTGCATCAATTTCAATACCATGCATGGCATGATGAATTTTTGTAGATGTAGAATGAATGAGAAAATGAAAGGAGATGGTAAAATCGGAGGAAGATGAGGATAAGGAGAAAGAGAGGAGGAAGGAGACGAAGGAGGAGAAGGAGAAGAAGGCGCGAGAGAGTGTATACCTACGAATAGAGAAACGTGTGCTCGCGTATTCAGTTACGTCCGATGCGTCGCGGCGTCGAGACGCTTCCGTGTCTTGTCTCGCGAAGCATCGCGACACGACGCGACGCGTCACGTAGATTCGCTCGATTATTTCGAAGCGAGGGCGATTTGTCCGCGAATTGAACAATTGAACGATTGATTAAGCTTTTCTCCTCTTCCCCTCCTTTTTCTTCTCCACTCCCTCCGTCCTCTGGTCGCCTTTCGACGCTCGAAAGAAGATTGTGAGAATGAAGAGCCGCGCAGGGGGACCCAAACGCGAATTGTATCAACGATTTATCAATCTTAGTTAGACAGTTGAGGCTTAATAAAAGGATCAGTGTGGATGTTTTTATTAATTCGTTGAGAGAACCATATTGATTTTTTTTCGTACCAATTATTTTATATCAGTGCACGGTGCTCTTGTAAAAGAGAAACATGTGTGTGACTGTAACATAAATATATAAAAAGATATATACAGTGGAGTCTAGTGAAATTATCTCTCTTGACAGAATCAAGTGTTACAAGTGAAACTAGTATTGATTTGTTTAAATTTTGATTCCATCAAGACTCAGTATTATTATTATTATTATTATCGACTATAGTATTTCTTAATTTAAATCCCGTAACAGAAAAAGGGACCATGATAGAAAATAACAAAATTAATAGTGTGCGATTGTGAAAAAAATGGATTGAGAAGGAAAATTGAGGATGAAAAGTTAAAGATCAAGGAAATCGATTTTAATTATAATGCGATAGTGCGACTGCAATTGTGCATTATCGCGTGAGGATCAAATGCAAAGTATCGTGTAGATGCAATTTGTCGTGAGGTATAATCGAGAGGGCAGACTCGGATGACGCTGGGACGTCGCGGGGGTCGTGACGACCACCGGCGGCATAATGGCGTGTATCAGAGCGCCGAGGTCCGTGCGCGGTTCTATCGACGACATCAAGGCTGATTCCACGCGTAATATCGTGCAGGTAATTCTCCGCTTCCGCTCATATCTCTCCAGAGATGACAAATATGTTTGTAGTCAACAAAATTTTGTTGACTATAAACGTCTCCTTTTACGAATTTACTTTATTATCATTATTTTTAGCAAGAAAAAGAGATAGAAAAGCAGCTATAAAATTAAATGCATTTAAAAATAAAAAGGTAAAAATCGATTCAGAATAAATATGTAGAAAGAAGACAATCTGGTTGAGACCATCGATCTCACAATTCTTGAAGATAATAAATGAGCGTTTTTATGTATTAATACAGTGAAAGAAGAAAGTTTAGTAATAATAATCTAGCTTTGGTGAAATAATTCCAATTAAATGTTTGATTAATATAAATGTAATTTAATAATATTTAATAATTATGTTGATAGTAAACAAGTATAATAATAGTAATCAATCGGTCACCAAACGGTCGCTAAATATTTGATTAAATAAACTGAATATTTAATTGAAACCTATTTCACCAAAAGACTATTTCAAGCTTAGTAACTATCATCTAGGTTTGATTATTATTACTAGACTCTTTTTTTTTAGTGTATGTAGAGTATCTCGATATCTGTCTCAACGCTTCCCTTTAGAGCATATGTGTTCCGTTCGATCTTGCTTCAACGCTCTTCAGCCTCCTCCCTCTTTACTGAAATACTCCGGGAAAGCCCAGAAATGCCATCAGGAAAACGGGAAAAAGAATCGGCGAAGCGGCGACCCCATCGCGGTCGCCGTAATAATGGCGACCTGAAATCATGAAGTAAAACCCTCCGCGTGTCCCTTCATGCCGCTCGTCTCTTTGCGCGGCTCAAAAATAGTACGCGATGACTAACTCTCTTCTCTCCTCGCTCTCTACGTGGCTGCTCCTGTCCTCCTCCTCCTCCTCCTCTTCCTCTTCCTCTCGTCTATACGACAACCACGTTTGTGTCCCCTTGTGCTTTCCGTCGCACAGTGCTGCAAGCGAACGCGCGTTCGCCTGCGTTCGCCTCTTCGGTGACTCTCTAGAGCCGCTCGTTCGCTCGCTCGCTCGCTCGCACGCTTGCTGAAAAGCCTGGCTCTCCGCCAGCGCGGTAAACGCGTCAGGACAATTCATGCTTCCGCACGTGATTTATGTTCTCGATGCTAACGTATAAAAAATTATCAAATATAAAGTTCTTCAAAATAGGCGCGTTGTAATCACTTTTGATAGATTGGATAATTAAATTTTCTTGAGAAATATTTTATTGTCAAAAATAATCATATATCGGTTTAAACACTGAAAAGAATTGCTTTCAACAAACTATAAAGAAAATAATTCATAAATCTTTATGATTTTATTTAAAAAATCACAAAATAGAGCGTAACTGTTTAATAGATAGGACAAACACACTGGAATTACTTTACATAGAAAAAAGTAGTATTAAATCAACAATTCTTTGTTTTATCATACATATGAGTAAGAATATACGACTATCTTGAAAAAATTTATAATCTTAAACAGACATAATTTGTTAACATGAAGAAATTTTATTTCAGATTATCAAATTTTTTCAAGATTATATTCCTGCTTATATGAAACAATAAATTTTTGATTTAATATTAAATTTTCTGTGTAAATAATGCACACTGAAAGTATGATGAAATAATATTGGAAAACAATTGTAAGTGAAAAAAATAAAAAATATGGTTGCAGAACTTTTTATTGGTGGAATAAATAATAAAATTATTTATACCAATATAACAATGAAAATTCGGTGGAAAATCTTGTTAAATAATTAATAATAATAGACTCTACACAATGTGAATATCAGAGTAATATCGATTCAAGTGATTTAGTGTAGGGTCACTGCATCAGTCACTTAGCAATCAGCAATAAATAAATTAAGAAAAATACTGAAATAATAAAACTTCAAAATAATAAATAAATTAATTTTTTAGATTTAATTTTCATACAGATTTGATTAAAATCTCTTTTTTTGTTGTGTTCATTGACTGGTGCAGTAACCCTATAAATTTATTCGAGAGAGCGTCTCATTTCTCTCCGTCGCGCCGTTTGAATATCCGACAAATAAATATGGAACATGTTTGTGAACAACGATGACAAAGTTGTGGCAGTCAAGCACCTGCGGCGCAATAAAATATCAAGTGAAAAAGAGAGAAAGAAAGAGAAGGAGGAAGGGTCGCGTGTTAATAAACGTAAGTGTACACGCACTTGCACGGGGTTGCAATCAGCGGGAGATAACACCTACATGACGTATAGGTCGCCTGCGTATGATGGAAATGCAAATGGATCGCGCGCTGTTTTCGCCGAGAGGGAAAAGCGACGAAAAAAAAAAGGGAAAAAAAAAAGGAAAGAGTTCGCGGAGAGCTTCGCGGTCAGCTGCGAATGCGTTCAATTTCGTCGACGCACGCCGGGCACCTGTCGCGCATTACGCGAATAGGCGTCCTCGGGACCATCGCGGGACTCGCGATGTCATCAACGACACGCTAATTGAAATTCTGTACGCGCTCGCGGCTATCGAAAATTTGCCACGTAATTGAGACGATACGATTTACAACATAAATCAGCGCGATGCAATAACCAAGATTTATGCTCTAATTAGAGGTGCGACTTGGATTCGCGATGATTAAGTTACGCCGCATAATTGGCGACGTAACGATGGAAAACTTGAAGTGCAATGTAACAGATTGCGTTAACAAGGTGAGGAATCTGACTCGGCAACAAATTAACCGCGCTTCGACGTAATAATAAGATAAATCAAATCGTAGGATTGTGACAGCAACGTGATAGACTTCCGAAGTGCACTTTGCCCGTAAGTGCTCGTTAATGCGCTTCTCCGCACTTTAATCCATTCACTCACTTATAAAATGACTATGCACGATGTGTATAATTTTCTTATTTCACGCGCGTAGCTCTCTCAAGGTATTTCTTGCTAAGACTTTTATTGTATTTGTCTATCGGAATTTTCGGTGAGAATTTCGAATTTTATTTTCTTCTATAATATCTAAAAAAGATTATATGCTATTATTCTAAAAAGAAAGATATATGCATTTCATCGTACCTTTTACACTTTTACTGGAATTTTATTGAAATATATAAAATTTTTATAGTAATTTAATAGTTTCCTTATCGGTATTATTTGCAATTTTCTCTCACGCGTATTATATCATAGCTTCATAAACGGTAGAAATTTACTGAACAATAAATTGCGAGGTACATATTGAATACGAGATTCTGGACGATTTGACATGCTAAGAGGCGAATAAGGAAACATTTCTCGAGGTGAAAAGATTCTTATCTTTTCCATTTTGCTTCCTTCGCTTCGATTAACTGTACAATTCTGAACTTGGATTGGCGCTCGCTGAAAATAATCGTCACAAATTTTGCAAAATTATAGTTTAAATGTGTTTAGGAAATGTATATAAAAAATAATACAATTGATTTTTTTATTATTTTAATATAATAAGGCATAAATGATTAGCACTTTTATCTATAAAATTATTTTTGGTGATACAAAGTTATTCTAAAAATTAATCTTTATTAAAACTAAAGTTTCAATACAGGAAAGTAATGAACGTAAAAAGAATTGAAGTTATTTGTTATTTTCGCAACAACAAACATCCATAGGGCTCAAGCGAGCAATGAAGAAATAATAACCAGCGTGTAGCCGCGGGGCGAAGAAATAATAATCGATCGATCGACCATTAAAGTTCGCTCCTCCTCGATATGTTTGCTCTCTACAAGCTCTTCGTTATTTGTCTCCCCCTTCCCTCTCTTTCTCTCTCTTCTTCTCTCGCGATCGCCTTTAATTCACCGAGCTGTGATCTCAAGAGTCGATCGATCAACCATAATCATTACCGATGAAACGCAACGTAATTAAGAGCGCGTACAATTTTCCGTATTGTACTCGACAAGTAACTCTGAGTACTCAATTTAGTCTGCGTTCTTTTTTATTAAGAAGCAAAAAAATAGAAAAGTAAATATAAACACACAGAAATTTACCATTAAAATTACTTGGAAACTATGTGTTGGTATATTTCAAAGAAATAATGAAAAAAAAGAAAATAATGATTTCGAAAATTTTACTAATTATAATATTAATGATATCTTTCAAAATATGTGTACACTGAGAAAGAAAGTAAAATATTAGCAAGTAAATGTTACTTGTGACTTTTTTAGATATTTATGTGAATAAAAAATTTAATTGTGTGATAACGAAATAAATATTTCTGTGAAATATATCTCATTTTCTTATTAATTGGTTTATTTGCTAGGAATAAAATATATATAATTCACCGTATTTAAATATTTATTTCAATAAAATAAATTCATATGTCACAAATAAATTTGTATCTTTCTCTTATATGCACAAATATTATTTATGTAATTATTTATATTATTTTTGATATTTTCAGATCTACACAGATTGGGCGAATTATTATCTGGAACGAGGGGGTTGTAAGAGGAGGGTAACCGATCTCCAAGCTGATCTCTGCGACGGTGTTCTTCTAGCCGATCTGGTGGAGGCTGTCAGTAAGTATCTTTTGCACATTCTCATTTCCTTTTTAAATATCAAGTGAAAAAGTCAAATAAAATATTTAAAATGAAAAAAAAATTTGAGAAATTTTCATGAAACGTTTAGCGGATTTAGAAATTTATTATACTCATAAAATATTATAATATTAATTATAATTGGCTCAGTTATTTAAATTCTTTTGTTTGTAAGCGTTAGAGTTGCGAAATTTTATTAATAAAAATCGAGGCGCAAAAATGATTGGGCGCGATAGGTTGCGACATAAATCTGTGATTTGTCTAACAGTACTGAATCGTTTATGGCGTTGGACAGTTACCCATAACACATAAATCGACACTAAAGTCATTAGTGAATAGGGTACAACAGTCACGTGCTATATGTACGCGCGCGTATGCAATTCACTGCGACGTCCGTTAGTCCGTTAAATGAAAGAGAAATATCTTTTAAATTAACATATATGTTCTTCTTATTGCAGCTAACCAGAAAGTGATTGACGTAAACCGAAAACCGAAAAGCGCCCAACAAATGGTGAGTGTATTTTAAAATTATCAGACAAAAATTATATTATATTCTCTAAAGTATTACTCTAAAAACCTTAATTAATTATTTAATGAATTAGTATTACGCCTCAATTAAGTAATTAATATTACCCTACGTGCGTTTATTAGGTATAATAACGACGCGACGGTTAAGATAAAAATTCCAAATTAATTATTATAATTGCACAACAAAAATAAATCATATTTTATTGCTGCAACGCATGCAAGAAGAATCTATGTTCTTATATAAATAAAATATCATTCATCTCAATTAGAACAATTAAATTTAAAATAGAGAACAATTAAATTTAACATAATACTGTCAGTCATGTGAGATAAGAAAACGTCAAACAAGTAAAAGTCTTAATTAATTATTTAATTAATTAATATTACGCTGCGTGCGTTTATTAGGTATAATAACGACGGTTAAGATAAAAATTCCAAATTTTTATAATTGCACAACGAAAATAAATTATATTGTATTGCTACAATGCATGGAAGAAGAATATATGTTCTTATATAAGTAAAATCATTCATCTTAATTAGAGCAATTTGAATTTAAAATAAAAAACATTTAAATTTAAAATAAAATAAATTAAAAATAAATTCTCTATTAAATTTAACATAATACTGTTAGTCATGTGAGATAAGAAAACGTCAGATAAATAAAATCCAATCGAGCGTAACGGAAATTCAAAAGATTTGGTATTTGATGCGCGGATGCTCCGGATCTTCCTCTGGAGAAGCAAATTTAAGAACCAGCTATGCACGAGCGCAGTTCTTTAAAAATAGAAAGCTCACAAGCTCGCTGTCTCTCCCTTTCTTCGCTTAAGATACATAGATAAAATGTATGTAACTGCACGTACGGTGCATCATAGATCACTATCCGTATCTCTCTTCGAAATATTTAGAATATAGAATAAACCAAACGCGATTTCATCTTGTGGCACGTTCCGATTTTTCTTAAAAAAATATCTTAATGTCTGTTTTCACAATCCTAAACTTTTAATTTATTTTTATGCGCGTGTTCTTAATTAAAACGTTTGTGTTTGTTCATTTATTTATGTATTATTTTCTGAAAAATTTTAAATTTAGTTATCTTTCGATTTTAAAACTATCTTACAAGAATCATGTTACTACCATTTTTTATTTTTTTATATTTTCTATTAATGATTTTATATTTAATAATTTAATTGCAAATTATTATATTACGATATATATTATACTTTTATTGTAATCGTAATCTTTTAATTTTTACATGTATTTTTATTTTAGCTAATTTATAATATTTGCTAATAAATTTTTGAGTGAAAATTACAGGCCGTACACTCTGAAATTTTTAGCCGCTATGTAATAAACTGAATAATAAATTTTCAAAGTTATGTATATTCTCGCTTTACGCGTCCGCGTATCTCTTTATAGGATATAATCCCTTGTTATTACGTGCGTAATAATCATATTTTGCGTAACATAAGATAAATCCGAGGGTCCGAGAAGAACGATCACGTGAATTTCATTCGGCATTTTAATTAGGGTTTTATGGAACCATTACAACGGGGATTCATTCAGAATCGCGCCTCACGTAACCTCTGACACGCGCGTTTTATACTTGTGATTAAGTTTCTGACTTCCGCACAGAATCCATCGTGGTTAATATTAAGCTGTTAATTATAACGTCTCGTTATGTCCTCGCACATAAATTATTTCAATTATACCTATTTCCTCTTCAGACGCGACATTTCACTTGAATTTTTCTCGCATGGGAAAAAATTTAGCATTGTTCATATAACATTTTCTCACAATTAAATTTTATTATTCTCTGAAAAGGCAATTGTTTAGCGTATTTATTTTTAAATAATTTATTGCGTAATGGAGAATAAAATTAATATCATAATTTAGAAAATATGAAATCTGAACAAATACCTTTTTTCTTCTACAATTAAAAATTTTAATTAAATTTAAATTTAAACACTTCAATTTTTATTATTTAAGAACTAAAGGACTAAATTATCTTCTTATATTGCTTTAACACTCGACAAAAGGATAGAGAACATCTGATGAAGTTTCAAAATGTCACGTATAGCTTTTTCTCCTGTAACGCTATAAGGACTCTATTTCCACTGACAGTCCTTCAACTTGTATCCCCTTAGGAGCGAGCATCGCGCGTTGACTCAGGATTATGCAAATTGGAAACTCGAGGTGGCATCGTCCCACGAAAAAGAGGAGGGAGAGGGGGAGAGAGAGAAAAAGAGAAAAGTATAACTCGACTACACATTTCGATCCATCCATCCGGATGTGACGTGGCTCGTTTTCCCAGCGAGATGCACTCGGAATCCATAAAACACGTATTTCTCTACTCTCATTTTTCTTTTCTCTCCACCCTTTCGCCTTTCTTTCTATTCAAACACAGTCCTCACACCCACAGCAAATATTGACGAATTGAAAATTAGAAGCATTCACGTTCCTCCATTCTGCTCTCAATGTAATAAATTCGTTTCCGTTGGTCATTGGATAACACTGTTCAAAAAATTAAAAGCAATAAAAAAATATATATATGTATATAAAATTTAGGACAGCTGTGTATAAATAATAAAATATTGTGATTAGAATCTAGTGTGATATATAACATAATCCTATAAAAAAATTAACAGCAATTAATTTTTTTCTCGATAATCGAACAATGTTAACGAATAGTTTCGCGTCACTCTTCAGTTCTTGGCAGAAACATTCCATAGTTTACTAGGCCAGGAAACTTCGCGCATAGCACTTAATAGCTCTTAATAGTATTTGCTTTGCTAAGTACTCCGCATTACTTTGGAGTTCAGTTAGGGGTGGCACTTTCGGGGTGCAGACGACGTAAAGCTCTTCGAAGTCTTTTCTCGAGTTTCGTTCTTACCCTCGATCGAATGAACGGCAGAAACGAGTCTGTAGGCAGTCTCGTAGACGTCGCCTTTCCAATTTCGCGGTGTCGAGGGTGGACGCTAAGGAAAGGAGAAGGGCTCCGGTCTATAATTAAAGCAAGCCGAGCACACGCGCCACGTGTACAGGGTGATTCACGTGAATGATAAGTGAAGATAATCCATCGTGGCTAAGAAAAACGCTAACTCGACCAGTCGGCCAGTTTTTTCTCTCCGAAACTCTGTAGTGATAAAGAATATTTTTCGTTATAATTTTAATATATAGGACAGAAAATTTCAAGTATAATTTTATTTAACACGTATACAATTTTATAACATATAATATATATTTCTATTAAACATAATGCAATGTTGAAAAATTTTTAATTGCAATAGTTTAATGTTAAACGTATGTCTTGTTTATTTTTATAATTTTTTCATTGATCTCCTTGTACCTAAAACGATTTGTGAAACAGCTTATAACCGACTTGAATCACGTGTTTTCCTTTCGGAACCGCGCTCAACACGCGACCTGCAACTCGTCGTCAGTTTACAACTCGTACGCACTTCTGCGACATGTACAATAGCGTATAGAGCGAAACATGGGTTTTATGTTCGCTACGTAAACCGGAAATCCAATGGTTGCATAAATCGGCGTGTATACACGGATGTACATGAAGATACGATTCCCAATCTGTCATATCAATTCTTTCAATTCAAGTTTTATTTAATGGATAAAAGATCTGAAAATGTATTAAAAGGAGTTAGTGAAGAGATATAGATTTTTAATACAAATCAGAAAACTTAAATGTTTATTTAAAAATTCTTTATCTTTTTCAAGATAAAAGAGAAAAATCTGAATTTAATTTGGAATTTTTATTCATTTGTTAGATTTTTTTAAATTGGTTGTGAACAATTCCGATTCGATTTACACACTGAGAGAAAAATTTTGTTGAATGAAAAAAGTACATTTTCTTAAAACCATATATTTTGATGCAAGCATCTGTTTGTTCTAATAGAACTAATTACTTTTAAGTAAATAGACATTATCTTAAGTACATAACTTTATATTTTTATATTTTTTTAATTTAAATAATAATTTTGAATATAAAAATAATCTAACAGTAAATATTTTCTAGAACTGCAAGAAAAAAAATTACTTGATTCAAAATTATTTCTTCTTTTTATTTACATTTAATAAATATTTCAATTGAGAAAATTTTAACTTGACTGCAAATAAATAAGCTATTAGGACCCGAATAAATAATTTTTTGTTTTAAGATATTTTTTCTCTCAGTATAAGCTCGAAAGTATTAATATTCTTTGTTGAAAAGTTTGCTCGTTCTTCTCCAATGCGCATAAACTTGGTCCTGCGGTGAAATCGAGCTGGGTTCTCGTTTTCACACTATCCTTCGATCGTCAACGTTGTTTTGATGATTAAAAGAGAGTCGTCTAAACTCAAGCTTAAACCGGAACCGGCGCGGCGTCTTTGGCCAGCTAGTCGGTCCATTGCGATCTATTTCTATTTCGCGGATAATCTGCTCTCTCGAGATAGCGAGGATGAGTCATTTCGTATATATTAGTCAAGCATCGCGCCGACTTTCCTAATTTTCTCACTGCGATAATTTATAAATAATACGGATTGTCCCAAAATTTTGTCTGCTAGATTATTTCAGACAAATTTTGCTTTAATAAAGAATCAAGATTAAAAGTTTTGAGAGTATTTCAGAGAAGAACAATTTAATTGCGTAATAATATAAAAAAATCAACTTTTAATCATTTCCTAAATATCTCTACTAATATAATAATATAGCTAATTTTTTATGACATTTCGCAATTAAATTGTTTTTTCCTGAAATGCTCTTGATACCTTCAATTAATTCTTTATTAAAGCAAAATTTACTTGAATAATCCAGTAGACAAAATTTAACATATATTTAGAGCATACATTAAAAGATATTTTAAGTATATGAAAAAAGTTCATGATTATTGAATTAGAATATATAGAAAAGCAAATATAAGTCTATGATATATTAAAATATTTGAATTCTATGATTATTGAATTTCAAGCACAGAACATGTAGAATCGTGACGCAATTCACATTGTAACACTAAAGAGTCAAAGACTGATATCATGTTTAAGTAAACGCAACTTGACAAACAAGCGCTCGAAAATCGATTATTCAATTGTTTAGATTAGGCGCGCGAACAAGTGTTGAGGGAGGCACGTGGGTGCCGATGGTAGAACGTCGAAAATGTCACAGTACATCGCAAGGTGTCCTAGATACAAGATAATACTGGGCGAGTAGTAAGAGGGAAGAGAGTGAAGAGAAAACGGGGAAACATAGGCGCGGTTTCCCGGTATAAGACCGCTTTGTGGAGAAAAAAGACTACGTTCTAGGCCGCAGTAGTTCTTTGAACTGAAAAGTCCGCCGTGTACAGGATGTCATGGGATGCCCTTGAAAACCCGCGTTAGTATTGTAATAAGGTTATTAAGAAATAATTTATTACAATTTCGATTTTTATTTTTTTACAATTTAACTCTTTATTTTAATTCACTTAAATTTCTAATTTATTTTTAATTAATTAAAATATATTTAAAATTAATTTATAAACTGTGTACCATTCTAATACACATCAACGTCCAAGGTTAATTCTCTCTTTGAACTCACTCTAACTGGAAGGAATTCACCGTCCTAGATTATTTTTCCTTTTGACATAAAATATGATACTTTTATCTCTGGATTAGTCATCAGGTATCTGACGATAACTCAACTTTCCCACGTAAGATTTCTTGCGTAAAAGCGAGATCTTGTAATCGATCACGCCGTCTATTGCGTTACTCATTTAATATCCACGATTAATGGTTTTGTATTCATGTGTGAAACTATCGGTAAATACAAAAGAAGTACATAAAAGGTACAGAACGAAAAAAGACAGATAATGTAGCTACACGATATGCAATTTTCGAGATCCGGCATATTTTCTTTTTTATTAATGTCTGATCGCTTTGAATCGCTTCGCTCCTTGTAATCATCCACCATATTTCTATTGATCCTCTGCGCGGACGTGACGTCACGCGAACGACTCGGAATGCAATTTCCCCTTGACGTAATGCACAGTGCAGCATTCTTCGTTCTTAGATTCCTGACGTTTCATGCTTTTAATCTCATTTCAACATTGTGATCATTTATTTTCCTGTACTTGCTCAATGTAGAAATTTCAATGTGTCATCCACTGTCAAAGAAAAATTGCATTTTTACGACCGACTTGTGATTCCAAAGATCTCCGCAAGTCGAGGCTAGATCATAAAATAAATGAAATATAAATTAACATCCATTATAAGATACCAATAATAAGACCAATAAATGTCACAATATAATATAAATAATATAAATAAATTAAAGAAGATTTCGTAAAGTCGTGACGTTCATATTAATTAATTTTTTTTAATCGTTCGAGAATAAATGTAGGTTCAATTATTGACAATATTCTAAATATCGAAAATCGATCTTAAATGTGTTTTTAAATGTATAAATTATATTACTGCACAATTATATTTACGTGTGTAATTTTACTTGAATTCTGAAAGAAATTCTTAAAATCTACTTATTGTTATAACATTTCATGAAAAACAAAACTACAATATATATATCCTTATTAACTTTTGACTATAGACCTCTTATTAACCAAGCTTGGTTTAAAGCATATAATTATTACGTGCTTGCACGTACGTAAGAAACATCGCATTGAACGATTTGAATATTCCCCGCGCACTGCGCGCACTGATCGAAGCGTCCGCACTGCTCGCCAGTTCATCAGCCAACTTCAGATCATTGAAAAAGCGTGCGGTGCGGGACGTGTCGCGAGTCGCGTACTCGAGTAACACCAAGTCGCGATCGATCTTTTGTCACTAAAACGTGCGTTTCGCGGAATTCGCGCGATCGAAAATTATGCTATTATTGTACTAAATACTGAATCTTGTATCACTCTCCTCCGCCTCTCTATATTTTCGGTCGAATCGTCATCGTCGCGTCGCGTCGTACAGTTACCTCTGCTTTCCATGCACGCGTTGCCGCGCGTTCAACGCGTGCAAAAAGGAATCTCAACCTCTGATTCATACACCCGGGCGCGTTTGAACAAAACACGCATTTGATTGGAGTAATCCATAGAGACGCGCGTTCGCGTTAAATAGCACGGAAAGCAAAAGTCGACCGGCATTCCTCGATTTGGCGTTCCTAACCCTAACGCGCGGGAAACCGGAGTGCATATGTTTCTATCGAAATTTTCGACGATGGCCAACGAAACGCCACGGAGACGCGACGAGAGCAAGGCGGCCCTGAATCGCGACACGTTTAATATCGGGAAATATCGGTCCGCGCATTTAGTTCTGTATTCGTTGCGTTTTGATAGTTAGTGCGCGCGCGCGCGCGCTCGTTCGCTCGTGAAATCGCATTCTCGCATGTGTGTGAGTGCCATGGGGAAGCAGCTCAAGCAGTCACGTAGAATTTCGAGGGAGGAACCGACCAGGGTGGTGTTGGACGATCATGGGGGGGGGCGGCAGGGAGTGAGTAACTTATTATTTACTTGTTATTACTTATAATATGTATATTTAATTAATTTATGCAAGAACACACACGTGTATATGTGCGTACAATCATTTCTTGTATGTACAATTATGTATAGAATTGTTTTTTTTTCTTCAGAATTCAAATAAAATTAAACACGTAAATATAATTGTGCAATAATATAATTTATACATTCAAAAAAATATTTAAGATCGAATTTTCGATTTCTAGGATATTATTAATAATTGAGTCATTTAGCCTATATTCTCGAACGATTAGAAAAATGAGAATAATTAATTAATATGAACGACACGACTTTACGAAGTCTTCTTTAAATTTATTTATATATTATTATGGCATTTATGGGTCTTATTATTGATATCTCATAATGGATGTTAATTTATATTACATATATTTTTAATTGTGTGTATATTCATCTTAGGAATCAAATTTTAAACAAACTGATGAAGTCTTTACATAGCCAATAATTTCATCACATTTATTTATACTTTAGAAAGTAATAGATATTGCGCGCGCGCGTAATGAAGACTGTAAACTAGCGTAATGCATTCCGGGTATTTCCGGCCATTTGTCAGCGCACAAGCGAACGGGCCTGTTTTCAAAAGTTAATGACGTACCCGCGCGAGCCGATAAACTGTTACATTGTCGGCTGGCGGTCTAGCGTGTTCGTGAAAGATTCAGTAATTCGATTCGCGGATGTCTTGGTGAATGAGCCGACCGCGGGAAAAAAAAGCCTCGCCTTTCCCGGATCCATCCTGTCAGGATGGTAACGTCCAGAATGCACAATGCCGAGTAAATTGGATGGAAATACGCGAATCAAAAGTAGTCAATGCTCTTCCTGTTTCTTTACACGTGCGCGCAGTTTAAATTCTAAGACCCCGAAACCTCGTATCTGAAAATATTCCGATTGTGAAGCGATCGAAATCTCTTTTTCTTTCAAGTTCTCACGCGGAAAGAATTTTACCAAAGCATTTAAAAAGTTAGCTGGATCTGAACATAATTTTTTATAAAATATAAGAATATAATTACACGGAAAAAAAATTAATATCAAATCAACAATTTATTGTTTCATACATAAGCAAGAATATAAAATCTTCTTGGAAGAATTTATAATCTTAAACAGACATAACTTGCTTACATGGAGAAAATTTTTCTCTTCACGTAAGCAAATTATGTCTGTTTAAGATTATCAAATTCTTCCAAGAAGATTTTATATTCTTGCTTATATATGAAACAATGAATTGTTGATTTAATAGTAATTTTTTTCTGTGTACATATACAGAAAAAAATGAGTATCAAATCAACAATTCATTGTTTCATGTATAAGTAAGAATATAAAATCTTCTTGGAAGAATTTGATAATCTTGATCAGACATAATTTGCTTACATGAAGAAACAAAATTTTTTTATGTTAGCAAACTATGTCTCTTTGAGATTATAAATACTTCCAAGGAGATTTTATATTCTTGCTTATATATGAAACAATGAATTGTTGATTTGATACTAATTTTGTTTCTGTGTAGGACGTTCAAACGGGTTGCCAGAATGTCAAAACTTTTTGCAGCATTGCTCATCATGCGTGAGAATCTCACTTAATAATTTTGATGGCGCAACAAAAAATTATTTCCAGATCTTTAACTAAATTTTAAAATATTACAGCAAACTCGTCTTTCCATGTATATAATTAGCAAATCTCGAAATTTCAGAATCTGGAATTCGAAAAACATTAAACCAAAGAATTCCAAAACCTTGAAATTTTCGATCTTTTTTCGTCCTTTCGAATTTTTCAAATTTTTTTTGGCATATCTAGTCAATAACAATTTGTCTTAAAAATTGGTACTCATTGACAGTGTCATCCAATTAAGCATCGTATTGATAAAAAATGAATTAACGACGCACCGCTGAGATATTATACGGATACGATACGAACTGACCCCACTCACAAATTCGCGGGCCACGTGGATACCTGGGTTCTCCCAGGCTCCCACACTTGGAGCACCCTCCCACTACCTGTCGATTGCTCCTTCTTCTTTCCTCCTTCGTCCTTCTCCGTGTGCTTGCTAACGCGGTCCCTGCTTGGCCAATTGCGGTGTGGCTTACCTCGACCTCGTGTCCCTGTGTATGCTCTCTGTCTCTCGTCGCTTAGTGTCCAACGAGTGATTCAGCAGCGTGGATGCTGCGTCGACTCTCGCAACCAGAAAGCGCGCGAAATGTGTCAATAAATAAATCACTTGGTTTTATCGCAGTGTTTAGTGCCGTTATCGCGATGCCAGTTAATTAATTGACAAATTGTCTGTTGCGCGTTTTATACTCGGAATTGGATGATGGAACGCCGAAGAGAAACTGTTATTAGGTAACGTTGAATTTTTTATTATAAGTTAAAAATCTCCAATTTTATATTAATCTAATTATTACAAATTTTTCGTACTTATTTTAATTTCTTGTTTTACACTTGTATTACTTACATAGTTAAATAATTTGTTTATATATATATATATGTATATAAATAATTTATTTATATAATTAAAAAATATTTTTGTTTATTAAAAACTAACTTTCTACATACGTTAACGTTCCATCGAATTTCTGATGTTTTGAAAAATAAACTCTTCCAGTTGATCGACGAATGATTCTCATCTGTGTTTATCGGAACACAAATACCTGTTAAAAAAAATTAATTTTCGTGTTTGACATAAGCAAGTCCAGAATACGAGTACTCTTCAGATACACCGCGCAGGCGTGTGCTCTCCGTCTTTTCTCGGTTAACGTTTCATAAGTGTTCGAGTAGCACGTGCCAAGCGGTGATCCGTTTTACTTCCCGTGATCTCGTTCTCGTTCTCTCGTAACTCTGTTCTTTATGAATGAACAAAATTATCGATCATCTGGCCCGGCTCGCGTTTGCTTTCATCTCCGCGAAAGCTCGTTTGAGCACTCGAGTTTATGGTCGTTGTGGTCGTCACTGGTAAACACAATATTATTCTCTGGGAATCGCGGCAAGTTTTGAGTGAATTTACTATTAATAATAGTGGTGATTGTTGCGTAGAGAGTTGCGCGTCTGCTCTCTGTGCCAAAGATTCAGGTTTAAATCCCACCCAGAGTTTTTAAATGATCGCCACCTTTCACGCCGAAAGGCGATGGCCGACCACCGATAATACCTTTGTAAAACCTACATATATTTTCTGAAGACTACATCAAAGAAACCCGGGACTGCATCGGGCCCGAGCGGCTAAGGCTGTATCAAAGACTGAAGAACTAGGACTGCATAAAGTCTACCTAAGTACCTGGCACTATGTCAAATCTAAAAGAAAGCTGTGTTAGGTCTGGGGACCAGGCTGTCTGTATTAAGCTTGAGGAAAAAAAGGTTTTAGCGGAAGTCATAGGGGAACTCTTTAGATCCAGGTGACGTTTAGGAATTGATACCCATTCACTTCCGTTATTGCTATTATTATACTCTTAGTATTCCAAATAAAGACTACTAATTTTTAAATGAAATAAAATATGTAAATTAAATTATAGTTATGTGAATCATCCAACATTATACATTATTAAAAATTAAGCATTAATATGAAATATTATAATTAATAATTTGGATTTTATATTTTGTATAAATTCTAATTTTTTTAATTATTTTAATATATACATTATATACGTTATATATGTGTTAATATTGTATTTCTCATCGAATCAAATTTAGAAATAAAAGAAGCAATAAAAAAAAATTAAATATGTAAAACTATTTTATTAACTATTAACGAATGAATTAATATTATAGCGCTTTGCTTCTCAGCGATTCGTGCAATATGCTTCGAGGTCACATTAGGCTATAAGGATTAACGGCGCAGGAATGCCGGTAGTCCTAACGATGTAAGGAGATACTTTGAAAGCAATATCACAATCAATCGTTCAACTCTTCAGAAATACTTCGTCTCTGATCTCACAAAAGATTTTGCCGAAGCCTCATGCTTCTAATTATATGCTAATTAGACACGAAAAGAAAATAATTTTGTTACATCATGAAAATAATTATGCATGACGCTTAAGTTGATTGCTAGAAGATTAAATCTTTTTGCGACATTGCTCATCATGTTTCAAATGTCTTTTATAATTGTTTCGATGGCCGAATAAAATTATTTCAATTCTGTATCCAACTAAAATTTTAAATATTTCAAAACCGTTTTTCTGTGTAATTAATTTAAAACGAATTTTTTTAATTAATAAGACACATATTTTATCATATCTGTCAAATATTCCTTGCTGATATAGACATTTGTATTCATCATAAATATGAAAATGGCATGTTGCAAATTTTAATTCTACGATACGTAAAAAGAACGTTTGCTAAAGTATTAAAAAATTTAGTTGGATACAGATCTGAAAATAATTTTATTAGGCCATTAAAATAATTATGTTGGAACTGGTTGCTAGAATGCCAAAACTTTTTGTAGCATTGCTCATCATGCTTAAGCATTCGTCATAACTATTACGGTCCAACAAATTAATTTTCAGATCTGTATCCAGCCAAAATTTTAAACACTTCAGCAAAACCGTTTTTTTTTCCCGTGTATATTTCGGGATTCGGTTAATCAAGTCTAGACGAGAAATCGAAATAACGGCTCGGCGAAATCACAGAAGGTCGACTGTGTTTCTACCGTTCGCTCGCAATGAGCGGGCTTGGCCGACGAGCTCATTAACTCATAAAATTGGACGGACTGAGTTGTCAGTCAAAGAAGCAGCGACACTCGCGCGCAGTTAATAAAGCGACCGTTAATCGACGACGACGATGACAACATACCGTGGTGGATTCCTCTTAACTAAGTTCGACCTCTCGACACCCGAAATGATTGCATTCGCCGCATTCGCCGGACTGCCGAGTTAACTCTTTTCAAGCTCGTTTCTGTCCATCTCGTGCGAATACATTCTTGGTGAAAATATCTATCCGTCAGAATTGAAAAGTTTATTGAAATACAAGCGAGATTAATCACAAGAATCTTCAGAAATGTAATTAATTATATTGATACAAGCGGGAACAATTATTAATATGTATAAAAAAAACGATTAAAGTGAAAAATTATATTAGATGTAGAAAAGGAATTTATTAATAATATAGAAAAATAATTAGTCTTAATTTAGTAATAGAACATGTTATTAAAAGTCTAATGAAATAGATGCATAAATTATTATGATTAGAATAAAACTTCTAAAGTTTCTCTTTGCCGGAATTTGATAAGAATATACAAGGAAAAGACAATTTTGCTAAAATACAGATCTGAAAATAATAATGTTGAATTATTTAACAAATTATATCTGATTAACTTAGTTACTAGAATGTCAAACTTTGCAGCATTATTATCATGCTTGGGTATCCTACAAAATTATTTTAATGGCCCAACATAAAATTATTTTCTGCTCTGTCCACTGAGAAAAAAATTATTAAATTTTAATAAATATTTATTCAAATAATACTAATGAAACATATACATTTACTAAATATAAATATACATTTATTTAGTACAAGAATCATTAATTTAATTTAAGTATCATTTTTTCTTATAAAGTAAATATTTATGTGCCATAAATAAATATTTTCCTACTATATTCGAATAAATGTTTATTAAAATTTAGAAATTTTTTCTACATTATATTTATTTTCTATATTATTTACAGTGAGGGTGGTCAAATAAAACATTTATTCTTTCCATAAAATTTATATTGAAAGGTTAACAATCAAATCTTTTTATTAATAACAAATGAGAACAACGATGCAAACATCTTTAATATTATACACTTGATCAATGTTCGAATTCTTAGATTCTTTTTCAAATTCGATATCCGCATAACGTGTTTAATTTCCAATTTTTTTTTATTGTCGGTCCCTTATATCCACAAATAATTGAATTTAATTGAATCATTTTGCGCTTTAGAAAGAGGGATAAGCAAATCGTGTGAGCGAACGGAAAGAAAACGATGACTTCGTGTGACCCGCGGGGTGCGTTTTATTAAATTATTATCGCTGTTTATGAGTTCAGAGCCCGTTCGGGCTCAGACGACGCTGGTAAACGGCCGCGAGATCGGCAGTGTCAAATTGCCTCTTAAAATGAGCGTAAAGCAAATTGCATAAGTGGCGAGGTACACGCCGGCCAATCGCAGTGTCGTCCTCGATGTGCACTGCTACTGTGCATGTCATATGCGCGGTGTCTGTCGTATCCTTTGTGATACCTGCGGTCGCATACCTGCGTCTTGTCGCGATCTCTCCCGCAAATCGTTACCGACTTCCGCCGCCGCGGAAAATTGCGGGTATACTTATTACGATGCGGCCTTGAGGTGGGAAAATAGACAATTAGTCTGGCTTGCGTTCAACAGCATCGAAGATTCACATACACACGCATACATAATATAGCAATATTAGCAATAATTGTAGCAAATTATAAGTGGGTTTTACTTTCGAGATTTAAAAACATTGTTACTGATATATTAGTAATTTTAACAATTTTTTTTATTATTATACAGATTTTAATAAGATAGTAATTATAGTTGTGTTTTTCTTAGTTCTGGTTTCTTACATAAAAATTGAGAGAAATAAAACGCGTCATAGGGAAGAGCTGCCGAATGCACTTAAGTTATTTTTTAAAATTGTATTTCCTATTTGGTGTATTGATTTGTAGCAAATGAACATTGAAAAAATCGTTGCTTGAATGATATCAAGTACAGTAGAGCCTCCCATATTCGAAGCTCCATTATCCAAGTAATTTAATATCCGAATGTTCCATTATCATCAAATGTTAATTTTGTTTTCTTTACGTAAAGAATTTAAGTTTTTTTGAATATATGAAGTTCTCTTTGTTAAAAATTTAAGTTTTTGTTTGAATAAATAATATTTAATATAAAAATGTGCACGCGCCACGTTAATTCTATTATCCGAAAATTCCCTTATCCGAACAATTTTGTCTCCCTATTATTTCGGATATGGGAGGCTCCACTGTACCTAATTCTACAATGTTTTCAACGATAACGAATTAATTTATTGTAACCCTTTTGCAACACAAAAACTGCAAAAGCAAGCAATATACACAGAACAAAAATTAGTATTAAATCAAGACACATTGTTTCATATATAAGCAAGAATATGAAATCTTCTTGGAAGAAATTATAATCTTGAACAGACATAATTTGCTTATATGAAGAGAAAAGTTTTCTTCATGTAAGCAAATTATGTCTGTTTAAGATTATAAATTAATTTTTTTTTTTCTTGGAAGAATTCTTCCAAGAAAATTTTATATTCTTGCTTATATATAAAATAATGAATTTTTGATTTGATACTAATTTTTTTTTCTATGTATGATAATATATTCTGTGTGAAATCAACGCGGACACTCCTTAACTTTTCTCCTACAAGTATTTCAACTATTCGACCTCGTAAATCATTCCGCACACGCATGCCGCGCGCGTCGAGCGTCGCTCGCGAGCATCGCCCTGCAACGCGAACCTCTCGATATCCATCAAACGAATCTACGTCGTACGTACGTAGACTCCCGCGCGCGTGGATAGACGCGCGATCGCGATTGATGTACCTATTCTATAGCCGCACTAACGATTTATAATTTTACTTCTCTTTTCGCGAGGCGTAAATTCCGCGCCTCAAGCGATTCGAAATCCGAAATTTACGCGCCCGTTACATTCGCCGTGCGCGTGCCGCAAACGCGATTGCAATTAGCGCGATCGTCGACTCGCGGCATTTCGCGTATGCGAGTTTGCCTTTTCACGGTGATATTGAGTTGTTGCGATGATTGATATTGAGTTGTGCTGCTGCGTATTTGTAGCGAAAAGCTTTGTCGGGAATCATTGTGGCTCAGTTGATTTCACGAAAATTAACGATACGTTTTGAGGTTCGTCGGATTGACTGTGCAAAGCAATTAGAAATAAAGTATATTTTTATTTTTATTATTATCGAATTTACAACACAATGTTGTATATAGTTATCAATTTAATTTTCTACACATTTTTCCACTTTTTGCATTTATTCTTTCAAAAATTTGGTGAATAATTTTTAATAAAAAATAGATTAGTAAATATTAAAGTGTGTGTGTAAATGTTAACCGATTAAAAATTTTTTGATCGATTTATGTAGCTGATAATGTAATGTAATGATGTACAATTTTATACTAAATTTTTACATTTTTATAAAAGATTTACTATAATATTTTCTCAATGTATAAACGTAGTTGCAATTGTTATAAAAATTAAATCGATAAAATTTATTAAGTTTGCTAAATCGTATCAACACAATTTTTATTATATTATACAAACCAATAAATATTAATATAAAACTGATAATACTAAAACTAATAATTGATATAAATTAAAATATATGTCAATTACAAAAATTAAATTCAAGTCATCTTTATTTCGACGTCTTTATCATTTTTCAATTAATCGATTCGAAACAACATATAATTCAAAATTAAATAAATACAATTTAATATTATTTCTTAATCGTATCGTATTTAATCGCATCTTGAAGATTGTATGAATCAAGCTAAGGCGAATAATTATTTCGAAAGAATGGCGAATAAAATTCAGTCTCGTCCTTCCTGGACGACTGGAACAGGTAGTTGCGATTCTAGACGTACGTTGGTTTTAACGAGTTCTGGTGAACCGCGGGGAGTCGGTTTTTCGTCGAAGGATCGAGTCATCTGCGCTCTTTGCGAATTTCAACGCACGTCCGATCAAATTGCAGCAGAAGACCGAGATAGAAGGGCACAGGAGTAGCCTCCTAACGGTACCGAAAATGGAGAACCAGGCGTGCAATGTGGTCGCGAATCTTCACGCGCAATCTTCGCGAATCACGCGCAACCGCCTTGCATTTTTACATACGAAAGTAACGTAAAATTGAACCGATATCAGAGTTGATGCGAATGAATTTAGATGCAAAGAGTTGCGAATCCGAAAAGAGATCTAGGAGTTATCAAGAAGAAAGAATATTAATAATACTTTTTTTAAACATTACAATCTTTGTCAAATGGTTTTTAAATAATATTAAGTACAAAGTTAAATAATAAACGTTGCAGTTCTAGTCTCAATTGAAGAAATTAAATTAAACTTTCCACAAATCATCTTGAATATTTAAAGTACTTAAATAAAAATGTTCAGATATTTTTTATTATTTCTTATTTCATTATTTCATTAATAATTATATTTTCGTTGGAGCACACGTCTACTTCTTATTGAAATAATTTTTTATCCAATCGCTGCCAAATTTTTTCTACTATTTTCAAATGCAATCACAAAAAAAAATTAATATCAAATCAATAATTCATTGTTTCATATATAAGCAAGAATATAAAATCTTCTTAGAAGAATTTATAATTTTAAACAGACATAATTTGCTTACATGGAGAAATTTTTTTCTCTTCACGTAAGCAAATTATGTCTGATTAAGATTATTAAATTCTTCCAAGAAGATTTTATATTATATACGAAACAATGAATTGCTGATTTGATATTCATTTTTTTTCTGTGATATAAAACAATCTGTAATTTTTTTATCATTTTCTTAATGTTTTGAGAAATTCTCCATTAATTCGTGAGAATGAAATAATGGGATGCATACATCTGTCCTGCAAATATCTCGCAATGATTTCTACGATACGTTTATTGACACGAAACGGATACGGTTACTATACTAGAGAACTAGTTCGCAGGAAGCCGAAGGTCAGTCAGGTTGGGCGACACGTGTGCGCACACGTTGCAGTCCGCGACATGCGGCGCATTGCAGCAGCGAATTGCAGTTTCTGCGATCGTTATCGTTGCTTATTGTGCGCTCTGTGTGCGGTGCCGTTCTCATCGGCGCGCGAATTTTTACCGCAAGTCGTCCGATCGTGCGCCGCGCCGCGCCGGCTCGAAACGAGATTCAAGGTGAGCTTCGATTCGAGAGCATACACGCGCGAGCGAGCTCGATCGCGGTAACGCGACTTCGTTCCAGAAGACCCGCGGCGAGCCCCCGAGCGATTGTTACGTGAGCCCAAATCGGAATATCACGGTTCTCTTTCTTTTCTTTTTTTTTGTTGTGTGTGCGATACGCACGGAAAAAAAGGGATCACTACAATCAAAATTGCTCGATTTCAATGTGTCATTGGTCATAGAATTTGACAAATCAGAGATTGAGCTCCAATGATTCATCAAAAATGGAAGTAGGAGACTAAAGACTTAAGAATTCGGAAGAGTCTGGGAAATTCCGATACCTGAATTGAAGTCGTGGGACCGCAGACCAAAGATCGCGATAAATTTTTTTTTATAGTCTAAATTTCGCGGAATTGCTAAATTATTGGAATTTAAGGCTTCGAGGATGTCTCACCGCTCTCAAATAATCATAATTTATACACCTGGGAAAAGCTATATATTAATCCTCAGTGCTGAGTCAGATCCGGTCCGATTTTCAAAGTTTTTGCTTTTTACTTATTGCAAAATATCTTTTGCGCTAATGATTTTCGCTTCGGAAATTCTTTTTTCTTCTCAGTCTCTAAACGATCGATTAAAAAAAAAATTAATTAAAATCGATGCATTATAACCTGAGATACACTGAGAAAAATATTTTACATTTAACAAAAGAATTTTATTATTTACTCGGTATGTCTCAATAGATTATTCACTTGCAGTCAAGTTAAAAATTTCTAATTAAAATATTTATGTAAATAAAGATATAATTTTTATTCAAGTAATTCCTTCTTGCAGCTCTAGAAAATTTTTACTGTTAAGATTATTTTTATATTCAAGATAATCAAATTTTTTAATCTAAGAAAACAATTTAATTAAGTTTAATAATATTATTAGTTTATTATTAAAATTATTATTTAAATGTAAAAATACATAGTTATAAACTTAAGATGTTTTTCTATGTAAAAGTAAATATTTTTAAGTCAAAAATATGTGCCCGAGTATATGGGCAGATAGGGACTTGAAGTGTGGGCACTGAGGATTAATAAATTGTTTTATCACGGTAATTGATATAAAATAAATTGCACAAATTTCATGCTTTTAAAAGAAACTTAAAAAATTTTTTTAATGTCGTATTTCCTGATTAATCCTTATATTGTCAGGATTATGTGGCATGAATTCACGGACGCGTTTTGCTAAAGATCCATGAAGCGATTATTACAAGATCGTTCGGCTTTTCGAAGCCGTTTGCGAACCGTTCATTTTTCTCCGCAGATTATCATGCTCCCGTTATACATTCCGCGAATTCTGTCGGCCGTTGTAACCATTAAGCCGGCTTGTTTGGACCCTACTGGATTACACCGGGTGACTCGGAATTTCAATGAGAATTGCAAATTACTCACCTTTTAATTCTGTAATCAGATTCTGAGAGGCTTATGTAGAATTTGAAACCTCAAATCTTTCAATCTTGATAACATAAATCCTTAGCCATCCTTACATCTTATTGTTAGCTTCGAGGATTCAGATTCTCTAATTTTAACAGCATGGATACTCAAATGTCTAAAATTTTGTATTATTGTATATTCCGTCGAATTTTTTTTATAAATATTGAAGAGATAATGTCACTAGGTAACAGTTGTCTTTGAATATTTCGACTGTTTTTTTCAGAATATAAAACTCAGTATCTATAATAGGGTAAAGTCGCCTATTATGGGATAGGTTCCTAATATGAGGTAGCGAGGTTTCTGCT
>QKQZ01023487.1:0-50739 GCA_003595255.1 Solenopsis fugax | reverse complement strand
TTTTCTTAACAATAAACTTAGTTGCAATAACTATAATATAATTTACTTAACTATATATTATAACTATATTAACTATATTATAACTATATTAACAAAATTTGTCCTCCTATAGTTGTCACCACTAAAATTTTTTCTCTCAGTGTAGAGTAATGAATATAATGCAACGATGACATGTGTGTCTTTATTCAGGCGAAGATGGGAGAATTGTGTATTTAAAAAATACTAAGAAAGAAGTTCATAAAAATGTGTTCGAAAGATTAAACGGGTGGTTTCCGACGATAAAAGTTTCGTAATTTTATGCAATTATACCGCAATCACTAATTTGAATTGAGAATTTGTGAGTACGGGGATGTTTCCAGAACGATGAAATTTTAAACGCGAGGGTGGGTCGTTCCTATAATGGGATAACGGGAACCGATGGGAGGATATAAAGACGTAGCTTACCCGCGGGGAACATCAACCCTCGCTCGTGAAAGCCAATCGAGCACGAACAACCACCCTAATCGCGGAGCGCCATTGGCTCGGAGTTACCCCAATTCTATTACACCTTCTGTCATGGCCATTTATAGCGTTTAATCGATCAGACCGGATCGTAATATGGCGGCGATAAACCCTCGGTTAGGCCATGCACATGCCATCTCACCCCTGAGATATTTCTATCGTTAAATAGAAAAGTCAGCATTNNGGGGGGGGAGTAATTGTGAACGCGCGAATACTCTAAGTATTTTAGAAATCGCATTTGATGCTTTTATTGTTAGATATCTACGTGGAAAAAACGGTTTTGCTAAAATTTATCTAAAGTTTATGTAAAAATTTAGCTGTATACAGATTTGAAAATAATTTTGTTGGCTATTCAGGCATGGTGCTAAGTTTTGGATATTCTAGCAAACAAAATTTCAAATCTCTATCCAGCTAAATTTTCAGATATGTTAGCAAATTTGTTCTTTTGTATAAAAAAAAGGAAACTTAAAAAAAAAAACAAAACAATAGAAAAAATTAGTTAATGACATTTTGAATTAAATAATAAATATTGGATATTATTGCGTTTATTGAATGCAATTAAATTTAAGCAATTTATTATAGTTAAACTTCCTGATATTCCATCAGCAATTGTGAAAAGTTTTAATAAACTACAAAACCTCTTATCGTGAAAATGAAAGCGTGCGGCATTAATGTGGCGATGAATATATTTCATAGCAAATTTCAGAAATGGTAAATTAATATCATCAGCCAGTTGAATAATTCGAACCTTTAGGTTAAAAATAATATTTATATATAAATATTCTTTTATCAACTTTGACAGTAATTACTACGGTAAAGGTAACTTTTAAAACATTTTTACTCGCTGTACCGCGGTATTGTTAAGCCAACTACTTGAGCCCGCTTATCTATGCGTCAGCACAGTGGGTAATTATTTATACCTACTTTTAAATATTTACCTACAAAGTACGCAAGAGTACGCTAATAATACCCGTGCGGCATTAATGCGGCGATAATTATACGGTTCTGTCCTCTTTCCGAACGTCGATGACAAAGTAAACTGAAAAAGTTTACAATTACGTGCGAAAATTACTTTAAGTACCAATAACCGTGTGAAACGGTATTCTTTATTTTTGTTTTTACGTATGGATTACAATCCATTGTTTTCACAATTGGTTGTAATACGAAAATGTACCTAGGCGCCCAAGTCTTGGCTAATAATGTTAGCAGTTCCTCTTGAGCAATAACGATTATCTTTTAAGGTACAGTTGCCACGTGTCCGTTTTCTGTCGAGCGGAATTCGTTAACTCCTTGATGCATCGCGACTACATTAGATTAGCAATTCTTATTTTGTGCGCGCTTATCTCTATGCAACGTAATTCGTTTTACGTGTCTCGTAAACTTGATCGGGCCCCCGTGGTCGGTCAATGTACACGGATATACGTTGAAGATTAAAGAGTTCTGCCGTGTGTGGGTGTCAGCGTAAGGTAAGCAAGACCGAATGCAAGACGGAACGCGTTTCGAAGAATGTTGCAATTACATAAACCTGCGACGAACGCGTATTACGTGTAATAATTAATAACGAAAACGTGCACTGAGAGAAAAAATTGTAGTGGAGACAACTATAAGGGGACAACCATACAAATTTTGTTAATATAATTATAATGTATAGTTAAGTGAACTATATTATAGTTATTGCAACTAAGTTTATTGTTAAGAAAACTAATAAAAACAGTTGTAATTACTTTATTATATAGTATACTACAACTATTTTTTATTAAATCTCTTGATCGTTAATTTAGTTGCAATAACTATAATATAATTCACTTAACTATATATTATAATTATATTAACAAAATTTGTATGGTTGTTCCTTTATAGTTGCCACCACTACAATTTTTTCTCTCTGTGTGTGCAAACCAATACATATTTATACTTGTTTTTTAACCAAACAAAGCCTTTGCGCTACATGTCTAAATTCATCGGTCACGTCGAACGATGATCGTATAGCCTAATTCCTCCCAGGCAATTCGCGCGTCTGCATTCCGATCCGTTGCGCGCGCGCGCACGTAATTTGTTAATCAACTCGTTATCTTGTTAATTATCCGATAACAAGCTGATAGTTTATAGAGTCGCGGGGAGAATGAGATTCCGTTATCGCGCGAGCTCGTTTCGTTTTATCGGCCGGCGACTAAATGGTAATTCGCTATTTATTCGTCGCAAGAAAGTCGAGTAATGCGCATTATCGTAGCCGAGCAGGTATTTTGCATATCGGCCAACTAGAAAACTCGGCCGCGGCGCGGTGCAGCGTGCGGCAGCGTTTTGTCCGTTATTCCGCGCTCGTGTCGCTTGTCGCATCTCCCGCGACCGACCGCATTCTTATAACTGTGCGGATGCTGCGGCAGTATCAAATGTCGAAACCATGTATTTGTAGGGATGCTTATATCTTCAAATCGCAGAAAAGACCGTAATCGTTTACTCGCAAGCGTACAAATTGTGTAATGATCGATGAACAAATATCTTGAATCACTTCAAGAATCACTACATCACTGAGAGAGAAAAATGGTTGCAATTACTATAATTTAACTCTATTTACCATAATTCACAGTCATTTTCGGTGCCAACTGTATATTTATAGTTGTTTTAGCCTTTCTCTCATATAGCTATTAGTTATTATTACTACGTAAATAGTAAACGCAAATATTATAAAAAAATATTTGCAGTTATATTTATAAATAAAATAATTAAATAATTAAATAAAATTAAATAATTGAAGAGACTTAACGGTCATAACTAGAGCTTAGTGCTGGAAGTCCTAGGTTCGATCCTTAGCTGAGGTGTTATTTTCTTCAATTACACAGCCACACAAAATGAAAAAAGTGTCACGTCCGAGAGATTAGACCCACGTATCCCTATGTATTTTGAGATTCTGAAACCGAATATGACCTCAGAATTGCGCCATCAGATCAGGATTTTTTTACACCCTCAAAATAGTATAATTTTAAGGAATGTTTGGCAATTTTTTGAGGGTAAAAAAAATCCTGATCTGATGGCGCAATTCTGAGGTCATATTCGGTTTCAGAGCCTCGAAATACATAGGGATACATGGGTCTAATCTCTCGGACATGACACTTTTTTCTTTTTGTGTGACTGTGTTATTTGTATTTATATTTGATATGTCGATCTAAATACTCTTATTATTATGAATTATATTTATTATAATTGTAATTGTGTTTAGATACTATATAAAAATGTTTATTTTATCATCTATGATATTTTACTATATTAATATTTGAAATTACATAATTTATGGTAAAATTGATCGTATTTGATAGAACATAAGATATAAACATAAGATTATTATATTTAACATTTTAGCAGTGATATCTATAAAAATATGAAGCTCTTAACTATAATAATTATTTTACCATGCAATTGTAGTCACAAATACTGAACACTTTTGTCTCATTAAGGAATTAAATATTTAATTGTTAAATATTTAAATATTTTTAACTATTATATCTTTAATCGTAGATTGAATTTTTTAACGTAATTACTATAATGCTGGATAAAACTGAATGCTTCGAAATTACATTCTACAATAAATGTCCCAATTCTTTCATATAATAGCATGAAAAAAATTATTAATTGCGGAAGAAAAGTGATTAACATGACGCCAAGCGAGCGATGAGAATACTAATTATCGTTTTTAAAAATTTTCTACGATTTAGAAATAAGTTCTGGGAGGGAAGGGCTTACGGGAGTGATGTAATAATTCGCTCCAGGTCTCTAATTGGGCATCGTTTCAATCACGTATTTATCTACACGTATCGATACGTGTCGGCAATAACGACAGCGATACAGTTTTTGCTAGATCCATGAGCGGACTAATTTCAAGTTAATCGCCGTCTTATCGCGATCTACCGACTTTAAATGCGCCTTAATTAACTCCGCCGCTCTTATAAGGGCGGCCGGTTTTTGCTGAATCTCGGACACAAAAGGCACTTGTGGGGAAAAAGTAAACCCCGGGACCGCGATTTCTCAAGCCCCCGGAATGTCGTGCGGCTTTGATCGAGGAGGTAACTGATCGTCCTCCGAAAATCCGGTGTCACGATCGATCTTTTGTTTCTCCAATGTTTCTTTCCGCGGAATTTAATGAAAACATTCGCACGTTTCCTCGAACTAATTTCCAGGGTGTTATTATACGCGAGAATTTTTATAATTCGTCTCGGGAATTATGTTTTACGAGTCACGAGCGAGTCGAGGATCGAGAATAAGGACTTTCAATCTATAAATATCATACAATTTACATTTTTGTCTATCTAATATTGCACCTTGTCTATTAAAAATATGTCGCGTTTAGACATCTATCGGAATTAATAATTTTCTGATACGGTCGTAAAAATTAGACCGTTTCTTTTTTTAGAATCGCATGAAACGTGTCGCGAATTCTTTCCCGATCGCATGCGTCACATTCGATTTGTGCGTAAACACATACAAGACTATCACTCAAATTATTCCAATATATCGCTGTAATTAAGGATTCCGTAGCACTATGTAATCAACACGCAGAATAGATTTTTTATACGGCGATAAATTACATAGATCTACTAATAATTACACTTCCAATTTAATGAACTCAATAATTAACTTGTCTACCAAATGGCCTTAGAATATGATATACCTGTCACCCATCATAAACATAATCGTTTATTTTTATTGAAACAACAAAGTTGTTGTTTTATTTATCGTAAGTTTACCAATACTTTTATGTATATGCGATTATTTAATTTATAACGTTTTTAAACATTATTGTCACTCATGGTATTTTTTAAATGTATTTTATTGATAATGGATTTGTATTAGCACTTTGAGATAATATTACGATTAAGTAATGATAATTTTTTCCTTGCTCCTCAAAATAACTTGTTAAAAATCGGCAGCAGAATTTAATGTAAGGTAACTGAAGCGAATTTAAAACAGGTACATTAAAAACATTTAATGTAAATTTAATGTTGTCAAAAGTGCATTAAATTTCATTGCACATGCTTTTCAGTTATAAATATACATTAAATTTAATGTGGAACTCAAAAATACATTGAACTTCATGACATTTTTAACAGTGTAAAAAAAAAGTTATAAAAGAAATATAAAAAGTTATATTATTTAATAAATTTAAATAATTCAAAGATTTAGTCAATACAATTTCATCAAGACTTGCTTTTAATATTACAGATTCTAAGGATTCGTAAAACTGTATCTTAGCAATCTCTACGAGTTTTATAGTAGAAAGAAGTGTATTGCATAAATGAATGTTTGTTTATTCGAGACAAGTGCAAGGGTTATCTCGACAATTTCGCGAATTCGATCATCGAATGTTACGATTGTCTAAAGACTCACTTGACGGGAACTCGTCATCCTGCACGGATAGCTCCGTTTCCTCGACGTCGACGAGACTGCGGATGCTGAAGACGCTCTTCGCTACTCTGGTCTTCTGCAGATCACCGACGCCGTCCGTGGCCCGTCTGGGCGTCGTGCTGAGATCCATCGTTGACGGTAGCACTATTTTCGCGAACGGGAGCGAACGGGGTAAGAAATCGGCATCTCACGTCCTCTCACCGTACACATTGAGATCGTGCCGTCTCCGTCGTCGGTGTTGTCGTCCGCATCTTCGGCCTCGTGACCTCATTAACGAATAACAAACGTATGCCGTCCGCGAGAAAAAAAGCCGGTTCTCTCGCACCTACCAGTCTTCTTAACTTCGCCGATATTATTCAACGTACAATACTCGATGCAGTAGTAAAGTAATTGATACTCGAGAAATCCTAACGTGCTGCTTTAATCGGACGGACTCGATAACAAAATCTTCAATACGTCATCCTTCACTTATATACTTCTACTTTCTTTCAAAACGTTGCAGCGTCCATTCTCGTTTTCCCTTTTCCTCCAGTGTCAACGAGAACCTAACGACGACTTGACCTCGTTGTCCTAATCAATTTCGACAACTCTGTTCCAACTTGTCGCGTGAACTCAGCTTCGCGGAGCTCGATTTTTGAAAATGGCTGCTCGTTTATCTGCCACCCGTCTTTTCATTTAGATCATAACACAACGTCGCACTTAAGCTAGATAGCAGACCGTCGTCAGTTTGCCACGATATCTCCGGATATTCGACGATAACTTGGTTATTAGCTGAACAGTTTTTTTTTCCCAAGTAGCAGATACAATGATCACGTATCACACGCTTATCGCTTGCATTTTTTTTCCTCCTCGTGGTCCCGGATTATCTTCGAGCGTCGGATGATCGCGTCGCGTCTTCTTCGCGCCGACGTCCCCCGCGATTCGCGCTACCACGCGACGAATCGCCTCCCCGTGATCCGGGAGATCTCTCCTTCGCCAGCCGACCGTCCCTCCGTTGGATCGAATCGGTGATCGCTTCGCACTTCCGCTTCCGGGCGAGAATGGCCGTTCTCCCCGTTCGAGAATGTCTCCGGATGGATCATTGAGTTACGTGTTATCGAGTCCGTCTGGCCGGAAGCGCGTTATCGCGTTAATCGTTATCAGGTGCGCGGTGCCGATCGTGCACTGCCATCGCGTCGCGTAAAAGCTGCTCCTGCCGGGCCTGCAAGCACGCTCACGCGCGCACACACATACACACACATACACGCGCGCACCCGAGAGGATCGATGAACTCTTTCACGGTTCACGTCGTCCAACTTTCGGCTGTCGTTGTTGTGTTTACGAATCGCGGCGCCTGATTTGATCTTCCGTCTGTTTTCGCGAGACCAGTTTTTTTTTTTTTTTATGTCCAATCAGGGGGAGGGGATTCTTCAACCTTCGCCGTGAATCGATCAAAGTAGTCTCTCACGCGATCATTTTCGATTTTCGAGTAGCGAAATGATCAGCTGACGCTCGGGCACGTGACATATTGACAGAAGACAATAGCGCGGCGTTGAAAATCTTAAAATCTTGTGTCACAACGGTTTCGTCAATCTGAAATTTTTTTTATGAAATCACACATCGAAATCATGTAAACATAGCAAAACTTCAGTCTCCAAGAATTGCGATTGTACGAGTTTGTCTAAACTTTACAAATGGTTCATCTTTTATTGCACAGATTTCCAATGCTGCAAACTCGATTTGCTACGATCATAGTCAGCCTCTAACTAAGCTAACGGTCAATCTTGACGTATTTATCGAACTTGTTGAAATAGAATAAAAATTACTTTCTCTAATAAATCGAGGAAACTCGTTATGGCTTTTCAGCTGTAAGCTCCAATATGTACTGAAGGAATAATATCACATTCTTTCAAATATACTCGATATCGTCTTTTCCGAGATATCGTAGAATCCATAATTGTCTCACAAGTTCGCGTACATATCACAATCACATAAAACGCATTGATTCTTCCTCGCGATTACTTGGGTCACAATGTTCATCAGCACATTTGTTTAACTTTTCAAAGTAACGTCAATGCAAAATACTGTGACATCTATCTTATCATGAAAAAAATTTCTTCTAGTTACAACTGTACGGTTCCAGCGGTACGGCCTATGGGTATCGTACATGCACGTATGTGTCGCACCCAATTAGAGCACGCTGTCTCGACATCGATTACTCGCGTTGCGATTAGCATCGCGCGCACTTTTCCAATTTTCTGGGTGCCGATCGGCGTGAAAGCCCTAGGGCACGGGCACGTTTCGCTGGATTCGGCGTAACAAACGGCGCGAGCGTTCCTCGGTCTCACTCGCGGCCGGGCAACCGGCTCGAAAGCGGACCTGACAGTTCCGTCATGACGGAACGAGACCGTTCCGAGAGAGGCGAGAACGAAGCCGTAGGCGCGCGGCACACACGCGTATCGCGAACTCCAGGCCGGCAATGTGCGCCGCCGCGTTCCCTCCACCTCGAGGAGGTCGATCGCTCGCGCTGCCCAAGGTGATACCAGGTGGTAGAGGGGAAGGTGTGGAGAACCTGCGGACCGCCCTCGCGGTATAAAATGGAGTTGGACACGGGTCGAGAGCCCGCCCATCGAGATACGCCCACAGTCGCGACGAGAAAGGTTGACGGACCGAATCTTCTCTTCCTGGAGGCTGTTCCTACCAACGAGAGGAGATAACGGTCGACGCTTCGTGTGCGCGTCTCGGTTTCGATGATCTTGCCGTAAAAAAATGATTATCGATCTCATCGAGCTGATTTTGCAGGCCTTAAATTTAAATGTGGATGGAAGCGCGGTTTGATAACGCTGTGATAGTGATCTACGAAAATGCAGATTGACATCGAATCTTTTCAAGATTTTTTTAACGTGAAGAAAACGTGCGCGAAGATTATATTATCCAAATTTATTTTATATTTATATGTAGATGTGCAAGAAAGCTTAAAATCGTGAAATTATATTGAAATATTGAGCATAGTATTGAGATGGAATATGAATCGAAAATTTGGAGAAAGTGATTTTTAGTTTGTTGCTGCGAGCTTATAAATGTTAAAACTGGTTGATTTGATCTATTTCTACTGATATAGATTAACTGTGATCTCGCTTTAACTTTTTCCTTTTCTAACTCTAAGATTGGAAAAAATAAAGAAATAAAATTGAAATTAAAGTTAATGTACATTAGTAAAGACGAACACGAATAATAATATAATCATGTTTTTGGTAACAAAATACAAATTTTTTTTCGTTGAAGATTAATCTCTTGAATCTTAAAGATAAATTGTGTGAAAATTATATATATCGAATTAAAAATTGAAATAATTAAATATTAACTCACTTTAATTATTTTTTAACTCTAATATCTTTGTTATATATTATGGTGATATTTTAATGTCTAAATAGTTTTCGTATGAAAACTTTTACACTACTCGATTCTCACACTTGTTACATTAAGTGTTTTATTATTTATTAATATATAGTATCACCTTTCCCTTCTCTTCGAAGCTTTAATATAATTCACAGAATTTTGTGCTTGACAGAAATATATAAAAGAAAAAGATTTGAGGATCAGCTTTTAGGAAATGGAAAGGATAATGTAGACGATATTTGTATAAATGAACAAGCTCGATAAGTAATTCTCTTCGGTTTATTTCATATGTAGTATTCATTGATTTTTAATACAATACGTAGTGCGTTTAATAATTCGCCATAATAGCCAGCCATTAGAAGCACCTCGAACGGCGGGAAATTGCGAAGTGACAAATTTTTGATTATGACATCAAACGTTCTTGTACAGGATAAGAAAGATCTTCGATACGTGGTACGAGACTTCAATCCTTTTAAACCTTATTATTTACAAAAGGTCATTGCAATTACATATCATTTGATTTTTCGTGCGTTGCTCATTTTGCGTAAAAAATAATACCTACTTTATCAATAAAGAAAATGGTTACGATTTTTCACATTTTACGGATGAATTATTTCTCGATTATTTTTCAATCGTGCATAATATACTTAAGAGTGAGTTACGCAGGTCGCGCAATGACAGGTTGAAAATCGCAAGTAAAGATAAAAGTAATAAAAATGCAAATCTGAAATATATAGATCACATTAAATACTCCGGATTCGCCAATAATACTGCCCTATGAGGCGCTTCGCATCGCTGAATTTTGAACGGAGCTCTGCACACACAATCCGACGAACACAATTAATCTGGGTGAGTTATACAATTCGGCAGTGACACGTCGCTTTACAGATCCCTACGTGACTACGATCAACGTAAAAGAGTCGCGAACAAATAGGGAAAAAGGACGACGCGCGCGTCTGCTGTGTATCGCGAACGCGCGAATGTAACATCTAACGAGGTTCGAGGACGAGCTGTATTACCTTCTAACGGAGTCGTAATTTCGTAGTTTTAATTACGCAAAATTGGACTTGTAATTCCTTCGTGATATCTATAATAAAACTCTCGACGTGCAGGAAGAAATCAAAGAAGCAAAATAAACATTATTTTCACGCGAATAATAAAAATGATCAACTCCGTTTCGCTATTGGTATGGATGTAAATTCTGAAGGACCATATTCTAATCGGAAAGCAATCTGTCTCTGTTTTATTAAAAATTGATCCATAAAACTCGAAGGCTTATTATACTGCATACATTTGTCCGTAAAAACAAGATATAGAATTGATGATCTGTGCAGATTGTCTGGAATACACAGTCTAACAAATTAAATTCATATTTTATTCCTATGAAATATTACACAGTTCGGATTGGTAACCAACGTAAATTAAAAACTAAAATGAGAACGCTACGTGATCCAAGATTGCCGGATGTAACTTTGTGCTACCGCTTTTTATGAAGTGGTAACGACCGTGTATGAGCGTCAACCGCTGCGAAATCGGAGGAATCGAAATCATGCCTCTTCTATGCACGTCACTATGAGTAACAACAAAAATGTCGTCAGATAAGTATGCGAGAAATAGTAATAGATTCATAGGTGAAGAAAAAAAAGGAGACAATTGGAAACAAAATGCCAAATAAATGTGAGTAGAATTTAATACTGGCAATAAGATTAAACTGAGTTTACGAAACTTTGAGTCTTAAGAAGCACAGTAAAAGAAGCACAATAGCGGAAGACGAAGACGAGTAGTACTATTATCACGGCGTTTTGATAATAAAGCATGTAATAAAAGCACGCAATGGTATAATACACGCTCGCTTTGCTCACGCGCAGGAAAACTTGTATAAAAGAAAACTCATTGTCTGTCGAAGTCACCGAAACTTCACTTCTAAAAAATTAAACAAAATAAAGCCTTTTTCTTTTATATGTACAGATTTTGACGAAAAACTATACATTGTTTTAACAAAAGTTTGACAGAGACATTAAGGTGCAAAGAGAGATGCAAAATAAGCTTTCTTCGTTACAATGCTAATTTATGTTAATTTCTGCTTTAATTTCGCTGGCAAAAATTATTCAAGTGAGAAATTCGTCCTCGAACGCGAGTGTGAGAAAAGGCATAAATCTTTGGCACAATAAATATGAACGTTGCAATTATCCGCGTGTCGGCCAATGCCATACGATCGTATGGCATTGGCCTCTCAATTTCTCTCTTCTCCTCCCTTGATCATGGCATTTGAGATCTTTCACGTTCCTTCACGCTGATACGAGATGATCACATCGATCGAAATTAAAGAGATAAACATCGTAACGTAGACAATTATAACTAAAGATATTAAACTTAGCTTCTAATGGGGTTATTCGCAATTAACGGTTCCGATTCTTAACTATTCGGGAATTTCAATAACGCAAGCTAAAGTACAAAAGTCCTTCCTGCTTGGCCTAGGAAAACTAGGAAAATCGTCTCGCCGACTCACAGCGTCGAAGAAAGTTTTTTTTTTTTTTACTACGAAGAAAGTCGGAGGATTTGAAAGATTCAGGATGCGTTGTATCGACGTTTTTGCGCTAAACGAGATCTAGGAAAGAGCTAGAGATATCAAGAGACAGATATTCTTAATAGTAGTCGGCTAATCTCTTGCTCCATCATTATTAATATTTACGGTCTTTAATATTTACGTTCTTCAACTAATTTCTAATTTATATTACAGAGAACAATTTAGAATACGTCGAGGAAATCGTTGTGATGAATAACTGCTAATCGAAAATTTCCTCGATGCAATTCACCCTGAAATTGAAATTACGAGACGTTTACGTATACTAGCTTGAACACCTAGGCCTAACTCGTGCCTTTAATAACCGTACTTGACGCTTATCGGTGACCAGTCGCGGTTCACCATCGACATCGGCAATTATTAATGCTGCCCACATCGTTAGCGATCCTCAGCAATCGCCGATTTCTAATTTGAAAGTTCCTAACTAATTTTCTGCATGTGCAGAGACTTATCTATCTTTTGTCGCAACATTTCTTTGGAGACTAAAACAGGGAGATGAGATTCGCGAATTATGAATACCGAATATCGACCCTCAAGTACATATTTTTTACAAGTACATACATTTTTATATCGCGATTTTTATTCTTAGATCGATTAAATTAGTATTAAAGAACATATGCTGAATAATATACAAGCGCAATATAATAATTATAAAAACACAGTCTTCCTTATAATATTACAATTTAATAATATAAATGACATGATTATCAATATATTAAACTTTAATTATGAATATTGTGAATATTTAAATATAATTTTTTTCAGACGATATTATTATATTATCTAATTTATTAAATCTCTTGGCCAATACAAATAAACAATTTCTTTCTTGTATATACTCCGGGAAAAACCAAAAAAATATTTATAACCAAAAATTAATTAAAACAAATTATTGTATAATACCATCATAATAAAAAATTGATGTGTAAAAACATATCATTTAAAAATATTGCAAACTTACACGATTGTGCAAGTTAAAGTTAAGACGTTTCTCATTAGAAATAACAGTTCTTGTAAGGATTAAATCCTTCACTTGTCCTAAATTCAATTAAGTACAGGATCTACTGCCAGCAGGCAATAGGATGTACTTAAGGGTACCAACGATTCGATACGAGAGATAACATCTCGAAATGAATTCATTTACATACACTATTTTCGTTTCGATCGCTTCATTATCGTGTAACGATAATGAAGCGTTCGAAATCAAAGATTCGTGTAACACAATGCGTTAAGTCTTTGGAGTGCTCGTATTTACGGGTTGTCAGCCTGAGTCTACAAACCCAGCTCGTAGCGATGCATGCATGTGAAATATTGGATCACGGATACACAGGACTACACTACTCGAAAGCTAGGATATCTTTGGCAGCCTTAAGACGAAATCGAGCCTTATGACTGAACGTCCACTAGAGTCTCTTTGACCGGGATTTTACTGTTATATTTTTACATTTTTGAATTAAGAAAGTTACACCGGTCGAAAGCAGCGGATCTTAGTGCTCGATAATAAATTTATATTTTTAATCCATAAAATCGTTTAATTTTATGAATTTCTTTTTTGATTCTTTTATCTTTAACAATAATTTGATTTTTTAAGTGGACGCGCAGCCCAAGAGTCTCGACAGGTCCTCCCAATATCTCCAAATATTCCGTCTAGCTGCTCCATAAAATACCCATCCCGTTCCCGTCCCAAGACTTCGAAGGACCCGGCTGCAGCTACGAGCAAAAATAAGCATCATCGTGTGCTCGGTCGTTTTTTCGATATAAAATTCGTTAAGTCTAAATCTAATTAAGTGTGTCATGGTTGACCGCAGTTTATCCTTACGTCGAATTCGCGCGTGTTCGAGATTTGCGTAGCGATTTTGATAAGAAAGAAATCCGTCGCTCGGTATTAACACCGTAAAGTCGCTTATCGTGCGACACAAGAAAAAAGTGTTTCCTCCACATAGATTAGCTTAGTGCGATCGGCCGATCGTTCGACGAATCGCTCTTCGTGGCGATTTCGAAAGCTATTCGTCGACTCTACGGAGCGCTCGTGCAGACGTTACGTGGCGACAAAGCGACTTATTGTCGATTATGATAAAGAATCACTTCACAGAAACTCGTCGTATTTCTAAGAATGAGTCTCGAACTAGCTCCGAGAGATAATCTGGGCAGCGCAAAAATTCGAAAATGTTCTTCTAGATATCCAACAAATACGCACATTAGATACCTAAAGAGCATTTTACGTCTCTTAAAGATCTAATAGACTCGTAAAAGATTACTACATTCCTGTCCATTTCTACCATTATAGATTTACTTTATCGTATTTAATCTTTTAACTTACTTTTTATCTTGTTCTAACTTTAGAATTAGAAAAAGATAAAAGTGCGTCAAACCGAAAAAAAGGATCTTTTTTGGTTTAAAGTGGACATTAGATTATCTAATGGAAGTCTATAAGAGTGGTATTTCTTTCAGGCGTCTTTACGACATCTTTTAGACATATATATCATTTGAAAAGCATGTTAAAGGTCTGTTAAATTCTTTGTTTGTTTGGTATTTAGTAACCAAGTATCTCTGTTTAACCTAAATTTTGGTTTTGTTCAGAGTTTTGATCTTAATCCTTAACTGAGAAGAATGGAGGTCCAGATAAAATAATACTAATAAATAACAAGCTTGTAATGGTAAAATATAATCAACATAATAAGCAAACAAACTAAGAAAACGAGCAAATAAGTAAAATGTTGATTTAAAAAATCACGTTTATTTTAACTTCCATTAGTTTAAACACTCTAAAAATACTTTAATTACTAAAATTCAAACAACTTGATCGTCGGACTACACATTTCGACTACACAGAGCCTTCTTCACACAATGCAGGAACTTAACAAAGTATTTTGCATCGGTTAGACTTTCGTGTAGCATGATTATTGTAGACCTTGCTATATCATTCTCATTCGTGTTAAAACTATAATGTCAGTCGTTTACATTATTTATACTGTTAAATTGTTTATTTATTTTTATTTGATATTTTTAATTTTTGACGTGACATTCTTAACTTACTTATGGATTTCTGATTCATTGACACATTTATAATTTTTCTAACTTAATTGATATTAAAAATTCCAATTGTTTTTACTATTCTGACATTGTTACATTTTTAATAATAATATTTGCTTCGCTAAAGAAGTGTAGCCGAAAGTTGTTTGAATTTTAGTAAAGTGTTTTTAAAAAGTATTTAAATTAATGAATGTTAAAATAAACGGTTTTCCTCTTTNTTTTTTTTTTTTTTAAATTAACATCTCATTTATATGTGCTCGTTTTTTTCGACCTGTTTGCTTATTATGTTGGTTCAGATAAAAAACAAATAATCTGCTATATGAAATTTATATAATATATATGTATATATATATATATATGTATATATATGAAATTATTTGAAATTTTTAATTCGGCTAAAAAATTCACTTCTCTTTCAAAATTTTAATCACTTTACTGAATTAATCACTACTCTTTAAATCAATTTTTTAAAAACATATACTCGTATAATTAATAAAAACATAGAGATCAGATCAGTTAAGGATTGATTAATCAGCTCGCGTATCGAGTTGCCGAACCGCGAATGCTTCGTTTACGCTGAACCGAAGCGGCCGAGGTGCAATTTTCGGTTCAGTTCTCACGATTCGAAGCAGGGAAGATTCGCGTCGGGCTCCTCATCTGTCTCTGTCTCGGAGTGCATCTCGAGTGCGTTTCGAGCACATCCGTCGCCGTCATCTCGCTCGTGGCTCATCCTCACCTCTTTCCCTCTCCCTGCGCGGGAGGGAGACGGACTCCGGACTCTTTCGCCAGGCGATCTCGCGAATTAGATAGTCTGGTGCTAAGCAGGCACGTGGTTCGGCATGCTCGAGGACGTCTGCAGGGGCGAGCGTGTCTGGTGGAACCTCAGCAGCTCGGACACGGTGACCGCGACACGTACGACCCCGCGACTTCCCTCCAGGACGTCGCTGGCGCAGCATACGAGATTCTGAAAAATCAGCAAGAGACATACGTGTCTTTAGCACTTCTGTTCTTCTGTCGCGCGTGAACATTTTCATCTGTCGTTCTCGAATAAAAATGCGCGATTAATTTAAATCGCAATCTAAAAAGTGTCGAAAAGCATCTAAAAGGAGAAAAGAATATAATATATTCCTAAAAGATAATTAAAAAAAAAGTTTGGAGTTCCTTTTAAGCAGTTTTATGATATATGTATTTTTAGACAACTGTACCAAAATATTCTCTAGGCGATAACAAGAAATGTGTTTATCTCGATTAAATATGCGTGAATAAAAATATAGAGTACCGCGAATCTCTTACCCATGATCAGTATAAATCTTGAAAGTATCTTATCAGACGTCTGGATGCGATACCAGAAAGCCAGATGGTAAAGTCCGATCTTTTACTCAAGCGGAAAACGTTCAAATAATATGCGAATACATAAATGTATGAATTGAGAGAATATAATGAATCTTTCATGAAATAGAGATAAAGGCGAGACTGGATAACGTCAGAGCACGTCTAAAAACGAATACAAGTTCGCGAACTCGGTTAGGAAAATTTTCTCCAAAGATACACAAAGCTTTTTGAGAATATTGGCAGGAGTGATCAAAGTAGCAAAGTGCATTACATTTTAAATTAAAAATATTTTGCGAAATTTCACGTAAAAAAAATGTAGTGGAGCAAAGAAATGGATGTCGAGGTCGCAATTCCTCCAATTTGTTGTACTCCATCACTGAGTGAGCGTAGACGTTTAAGAAAAGGATATTTTATTATAAATGGCTATAGTATTACAATCATTATGCTTCTTTTTTACCCATACAATCAACGTTACAGAGTATACCTCAAAGGAGAAAAACAAGGTCGATGATATATCGCTGTGGTCCGAGCGGCGAGACAATTAAAGAGATTTCAGTTCTTGGTCGATCGATTCGGCGAAAATCGAGGGAAAGATGCGATGATTGTCTCTTCGCATTACGCCGCTGGGACCGTTCTCTCTAATAACGAAGCGTCAGGGATGATGGACGAGTGTCGGTACATAACATGCTTTATAAATAAATTAAATATGAAAGACGGAAAAACGAAACACACTGCGAGACTTGCGAGATACGATATTTGTAGATACGACGATCGTGCGATTCGTGTAAACGTGCGCGTTACGTCGGTGGCGCGACCGTAATCGTTGAACGGCGATGCTTCGGATCGAATCGGGTCGAATAATTGCACTCGTTTAAATTACAGGCAGCATTCGGCTAATAAACGCACGTATTTCCTGAGTACGGCAAGTATGATTTTACTTAAAAATTCAGTTCGGATTGGATTGTCTCTCGAATTGGATTGTCGTTTTTTTATTATTTATTGTATAATGCAATAAGCGTAAATCTATGATCGAAAATCTGTGAATTTTAATTAAAAAATAACCGGACATTTTTTAAAAACTAATCCTCAATATAGTAATTACTTAAATTATCAATCAATTGATAATTCATTAAATTATAACATATCCATTTAGATTTTATACATAAATATATACTTCAATAAAAAAATTGTTCCAAATTTCTCTCTTAAGACGAAGAAATCAGGAAGTTTTTAAGAAGTCTAAAATTAGCGGACGTATTTCAATAAGATTTGATAAATCACTTTATAATATTCTTCGCAAATGCCTAATAGTAATACTTAAATAAAAAATGTCCTTTCTCTTTTGTAATCAACATACGCTAATGAATGATTATACGATTCACAATGAATGTGTGACGGAAATTAAACCCGACTCGACCGAAACGACGTAAATGCGTTGTGCATATGTGCGTTTTTTCGGTTGATGCTGGACGCTTCATTGTACACGCAATGATCGAGTTGGTACGAGTCGATCGTGCTAGGCTCGTCGATCCTGACCGCTTAGGTCACATATCTATTCAGAAAGAAATTATTGTCTTGAGCTCGGTGAGCAAGCATCGATCATGCAAGTACGAAGTTAGTTTAAGGGGACAATGCGCGCAATAAATATAGGATATGTATATAAATAGACAAGCTTTAGAAGCTTACAGAAACAACAACGGACGAAAGTACACCAAGCACCAAGTGGATTTATCGAGCTAGCGAATAATTTAATTGACTTATATACGTTAACATTAACGTAAAAAAAAAAGGAAAAAAATATAAAAGAAGAAAAATCACGAGAAACGATATAAAAGAACTAGCTTCAACGAACTATATATCTGTTTTCATATATAATATATCTATCTCTATATATATATATATATATTTCTGCATATATAAGCTTTTTCTCTCTCTCTCTCTCTCTCTTCGCGTACTTTACAAAAATTATTACAATTATAACATAAGCTAAACGCAAACGGAATGATTTCGTATTTTTCTTCCTCCTTTAAGTACCCCTCTTTTTCGTTTTTTTTTAAATGTGTTTAATAGCGATTGTAGCCTCTTGCGAAAGCGAAAGCTATCGGTAAAATTTCAATGCTACGGTCTACGAGATTGACCCTCGACTAGTACGACTGGATGAATTAAAGTTCCGTACAAAATTTTTATTCTACATTTTTACTCTAAGATGTTAGCTTGAATTTAATCTAACGATTGGTTTTCAACTGATCATCTTCAATACCTTTTATACTAGCTATTGATCGTCATCGTTACAAAATCATTTGTGCTGGCCCGTTTGCGAAGATATGAAGGTTTAGTACGTGTCGGGCAATCAAACGTGAACCATTGTGCTAAGCAACTGACGATACAAAGTACACACTGGTATGCGTTAAAAATTCGAATCCAGTCTTAAATTGTTGTGAATACTACCTCAATACCTCGACATCTCGTCCAATTCTAATGAGAATAATACTGACGTGACGTGGCCGTCGCGACCATTCGTATTCGCGTCCCCGCGAAGGATCATTAGGCACCCGTCGTAATGATCGATGATTAAACGTAATGGAATATATCCGGATGATGACTTGTCATCGTCCGGCCGTCCGTTCGTTATTCCATAATGGACGATTCGCTCGTTGGATGTAAGTGCGGAAGTTATTAGCGGACCGCCTAATTACGCGTTTAAGATTCGGAACGCCCGGAGATGATAATTTGTCCACTGACGGTGCAATTTTTAACTTACGATCGACAATTGCAGTTCGAAGCTTTTAACATTCTCATTAATTTTTTTTAAGAGGCATATATATTTACTACAGATACTTTGATCGTTTGACGCGGGTATCGTTAATTTTTCACACAAATGTAAAAGAAGAAACGAATTCCTCTTTCGACAATTATTAGTGTCGAATAAAAAAATGCAACAAAATAGTATTTGATTAAGGCTAAGAAAGGAACTCTATTAAAAAAATTAATTTGATGATATTATATATAAATAAATTAAGCAAAGTGGAAATAATACATAAGATATAAATTCAGGAAGGTCGTAGAATATGAACGACGGGCTTTTACCTCTCCAGTAAAAGGATATTGCTCTAAATTGACTAAACAAGTTGCGTTAAGTAATGAATAATAGTTGGGAAATCATCGTTCATAAGTTGCAAATGAAATACGTAGAAGTCACGAAGAAGCCACAACAAGTTGCTAAAATTGCAGAAGAAGAAAAGAAATGCAAGAGGAGAAAATAATCTGACTAGAACGAGGATAGTTTGACAACTTATAATAAATAACGATACTATTATAGACTAGAAAGTGCAAAATCCACTCCAACTGCAAACGCGAGAGTGCAATGCCTTTGTGTACATGTCTCGAAATCTGCATTTCTCGACAAGATCGCGGACTGAATCCGAGTAGTCGCAAGAAATTATGGAAGATACAGCTCGCCCTTGCAACCCCTTAAAAATAATATACACTGGCATGCTGTATAGAATAATGCACGTATCGACTTGCGACGATAAATACACGTATAAATACGTATTATGCTTATATGATAGTCTCTCTCTCGAAGTATAGCATGGTCGCCCGTCATAAGGCCCACTTACGAAAAGAATCCTACGCCTCTTTTTTACGAGGAATCTTCCCCTCTGAAAGTTCCAATTATTTTCAAAGAATTCGCTTGGCTCAAGCGTAATTCCAGCAAGTCGTAACAATTAGTGTCGCTTCACGTTAGGATTTTTCCGACGACCTAGGATCTTGTCGGAAAAACGAAGCAATGTCATATTCAATGGAACATGTTGAGAAATTTGGCACTGTCTTAAGCATTTTGCGACGATTAGTATCAAAATCATTGTCTGAGAAGCCCACTGTCTATCACCTGGATGTGATGTAATATTGTATATGTCTTCTTTTCCGACAAAGATCCCGTCTACAAATCTGAAGAGCGTTTTCTTAACATTAGAATATAAGGTATATATTATATATTATAGACGATGTATGCCCTCTACGTTCCTATCGAGTTTTTATGAAAATAAATTGGCAGGTAGCAGGCACCGTGTCTCTACCATCATATATAATATATCGCGGTCACTTTGATCTCAATTTGTTACTTTTTTGTGCGTATTTTTATAGCTGTTTCTACTGAAAGAGTACCCCAGAGTTTAAATCGATATAATTTTCGTCAGAAGTTATCAAGTATAATTTTTGTCAGTTCAAATTTCGATTGCTACAATTAGAATCGGAATAATCACGCTCTATTAATTAATACAGACTCGATATTTACGTTTAACGGTGATGATGAAATCTCGGTAAAAAAATATACTTTTCATATTCTTATTGTTCAAATTCCAAAATTTACATTTCTTATTTTTCAAAAGCGAAACTCGAGCAAAGTTAACGCCGAGATCAAAGTAACGTCGATCTAAAGTACAGTATCTTTTTTTTTAGACTACGACCAAATTGCTTGGTCGATAAAATATTAAAGAGTGCTCTATTTTATTTCTTCTCTTCTGAAACGAAAACGTTGTTCCTGTTATACCGAATAATCGAAAAGTTCGAAGACGATCGATCTACCTACGAAATTACGAATAAGGGAAGCGATATCGCTTTTAACTTATAACGAATGAATATAAACGTCACCATTACATCTTTAAACCCTCCTTTCGTTAGATCTTATATTATCAAAATAGAAAATCCTCGAAATGAAAGAGATTCCTTTAGCACCTTTTCGTGAATCATGTAACACTCGCAGGCTACCTATCACAGACCCACCAATCCTGAAAGAGCCATAGGCGGTTCATTGGTCGAATCTTAAAAAAATATTGCCATCGAAGGCATCCATAGCTATCCTTCCGTTCGCTCTTTCTCTTCTCTTCCTGAGGGACAATCGCAGACCCAGGCGCAGAGAATGATGTCGCAATACCAGCTAATTGGTATTCTGAGGCTTTCATCATATAGAAGGCAATGAATACTTCCCGAAAATTCGGAAAGTTAAAACGGAATATATATGACTTTTACAATTCTTGAACGAGTATTGCACATCAACTCTCGATTCTCGACCATTATCCTTTTCTTCTTTTTATCAAAATATTATTTCATCGTTCTAGTCGATGACTGCCGGTTTGTATAATTACAAACGACGATCTTATAACTGGCTCATTCTGTAAAGTACATTCACAAATAACTGAACGTGATATGGGAGCGTCTTCCACTTTGATTGCGCTCTTTGATTTTACGTTAATTCGCGATAAGCTCGGAGAAAACTAACACGAGTACACAGAATATAAAATAAAACGTTGTATCTTGCAGGGGATATTATCACCTGAACTTTTGTCGATATCCCCCGCTTGCAATTGTCGATGAAGAATGAAGGCTTTTTCAGAAAAAAAAATATTTACATACTACTTAGCCGATTAAATGTTTCATCAAGCTGCCTACCAACACTTAAAAACTATTTTCGAAAATTCTCCGCTAACCGTGTAAGATCGCGCGTTCAAACGAGGAAACTTACGCAAGCATAGGTCGAAAAAAGCGAACAACCTCGTTAAAGCTACTATTGTGATGAGTCGATTCTCGAAAGCTAAGTACGTTGCCTCTGGTGAGGACTAGCGGCAATTTGTCATATGACAAAAGATATGTTCTGATATTTTTTAAAGTGTCTAAACGTGACAACGGCGCCAACCATTCTTTAATCTACTCAAAAGACACTTCAAAAAATTACAGGGTACTTCGATGTCGATGACCCTCTAGTGTTCTGTTCAGGTTACGTAAACGTTTAGACATTTAGTCTTGTTTCTCAAAGAAGAAACGTGTCGTATCTATTGAATATTAACGTATTTTTTATATTTTTTTTTTCTTCAAAGCGATTGGCTGAACACCATTTGAGAATCTTTGACATCAAAATTGGATCTGATACGACACTTTTTTGAGCCCTAATAGACATAGGTACAAACAGCCGACAAAAATAACCGAATATAATCCTAAAAATATCGAATTACGAAACAAACAATGAAAGTGTCGCTTACATCGTTGTTCAAACGAGACGGTGATTCTCAGACTGATACGGTTATCAAAAGCGAAATTGACGCGATGATGGTTTAGTAAAAAAAGAGTGTACTCTGAGAATCGCCGTCTCGGGATACCGTGTCTTCCGGTCCTGGTATTTTTTCCCCTTTTCTCAATTCGTCGATTCTTCATCTTTCGTATACTGGCGGTTTTCCGTTTTCAACATCGTCTCACTAATCAGGGATTGGGAAGAAATAGAGTAGAACCAGGGCGGATAGGAATGTGGCAAAAAGCATCGCGGACAAAACGCGGTCTTGAATTATATAGAGTGAATCTGCGGCCGGCTTTTCGATGCCACTCTCCCCCTCATCGCGAATAAGGAGAAGAGCGGTGACGAGGCGTGCCAGAGCCTCCAGCCCGTACGCGTCCATGTAACCCACGTCCATGATTGCATCCGCGTCCAATAACACCTCCTGCAACACCAACAACGATACTACTCAGTCCCAGTTTCTACTTTATCGCACTGCGAGAATATTTCTCACTTAAAACGTATATCTGTCCTCTCCGAGGAAGGCCTTATTTTTTGTAATAATGAAAAAAGAAGCGTTCCTCGGGAGATAGTCGTTCTGTTACATCCCAGCCTATCACCATGTGTAGGTAGAAGGAAATTGTTTTCCTCCGCGAAAGAACTTTTGATAAAATTTTGACTTATTTCTTTGATTTTTTTTTAAAATTGAAGTTTGCTTTGAACAACATTTATTAAAGTCGAGCAATTAATTTATCCCTTAAGGATCTGTATCAAAAGTTCCATCTAGAAAATAATCGAGGGATATCGAGAGGAAGAATGGATAGGAAAAAGCAACAGTAATATATGTAGTAATATTTTATATAATGATTGATGAAGAATTATTCGGATTGTTTATACAATTGGGGATAGTTATTCCGTGGATGTCAATCGATGAGATAATCGGATGGCAGGAAAGGTGAGAGCTCGAAGTACAGAAGTACTGTTCCCCGAAGAAGCAACACAAAAGCGAACTGGAATCTAGGCACATGCAACTAAAGCTTCTTCGTCAATTCATTTTTTTGTCTCCTGGGCTTATATTTTTATAACTATAATGCCCGTACGTCTTCTTAAAATCGGTTTGCAATTCGATTAAAATGAGATCAAAATCAGGGACTGACTAGTAGTCGTTGAAAGTGTCATCGAGAAGTGACGGCTAAATTGCCGAAGCGTTAGTCACGATGTATACAGACGTTCGATAAATTTTTTCTGTCCGACTGTTCACCAAGCAGGTTCGACAGATCTAAGGACAACGCTCGATGAAGGTATCGTCAACTGGTGATCGTGCTTCGTAAAGAGTAAGCTGAGTCTCGTATTCAGTTTTACGTTCTATTCTTCAACGAAGCACGCACGATCGATCGTACAGCACTATTGCTATCACGATTCTCTTGCCACATCACCATTTGTTAAGAAAAAAAAAAAACAAATATCGGATTAATTCATTCGAAATGGAGTATCCACCGTATCAACATGTTTCATGATGTGTCGTACATTATTGATGACAGCGTGTCTCATGCATGTGTAGTATACACCCTGAGCGAAAGAGAAGCACAAACTTCTTCGGAACTAGTTAATAAGATTGATGACGTTTCTTACCTCATCAACGCCAATCTTCCGACATGCCTCGAGGAAGTTGTCGACGTTACGCCTACATCGTGCCATCGTCAATTTAGGCTACAAAAAATGTAGAGGTCAGTCGACACACGAAAACTCATGTTCACAAAATGATGAAAAAATACTCACTACTGCGGGAGAAGGAACATGTATACTGGCAACCGATCGCGGTCTAACATGGTTTGCCAGGTGGCAGAGAACAACGCCGTCCGTTAACGCTGGTGCGAGGTCCTCTGGCAATGCCATCTTCAATCTTGTCTCTATGTGCTATTAGATAAATATATTCTTGATTATACTGTAGAGATAATTAAAATTGTTTTTCGTTATAATGACGCTTACGTTTCGTAGTTGTTCGATGAGATCAGCCTCTTCTTTGGCACGTTCAAATTCTCTCCTCATAGTAAAGGAATACTTTTCAGGCACGTTACTATTCCATGTGACGGATCGCGGGGATTTCGGACTGCCGCCATTTCTGCTTGGACTGTTGTTGCCTAATAAACATGCGCATACTATGAGCATATTGTGTAATCAAAGTTCTCTCTAATGCTGTATAAAATGTATAAGAGAAATTTTTTATAAAATATAAAATTGCTCTTATACATTAACTGCGAATATCTTATCAAGCGAATCTATTATTTTTATTTGGATTTAGTCTAAACGATTACCTTCAACGTAACCAACAGCGGTTTTCACCAGCCTGGGCGCGTGAGCTGGGCTTGAGTTCGTGGACAGGATACTACTCGAAGTTTTGATGGGCGAGCTAGGCTTTTTATAAGGTTGCTCGAGATATTTTCCATTTTTATTGTTGTACTCGTTATTACTACCGTTGATGATCGGCGTGTTTTGGTAGTTTATTCGTGATGGAGTAACCTTTTGCACCGGCCTCTTCAATGCGTTATCTTCGTTAAAAATTTGCTTGCCAGTCAGAGTAATAGTTTCTTTATTGTTGCCCACGTCGGTCTCATTTTGCGTCTCGTTGCCTGGAGGCGTCACTTGCTCGCGAGGTCTGTACACGCTTAGACCTTCGTTAGCCCTTTGCTGCTTCAGAGCTTCTTTGTATTCCCTGAGAATAAAATAGCTTATAATATCAAAGCATACGCTCTCATCATCTGCATAAGAACATGATATGATAATTTTCATGTATGTTATCTTGAAAATATAAATGAATAAAGCAAGACAACAATGTATAAAATACCGAAAGCGTTATTACAATCTCACAACGTATTAATCCTCTTTAGAACCTTTACGATACTTTAGAATAAAAATGGAAAAGTAATTTTTGACTAGATCTTATTTCTCAAAAGAGCATTAATGATATCATAATTTATATATCTATATTTAAATGACATATATACATTTTATATATAATATATAATAAACCTTTTTTTAAAACACATTTAAGCTCAAGCGCATAATTGTTTTTCCACTGAAGAGGATTAATACGCAAGGTCACTCGTAGTTGCTCAACGCATATAATACGTCACAGCATTACCAGGTACGCCTACCAGACGTACAAATGAGTAAATGAGTAACGCAAACGTGATAATATGAGATAAACTCGGACGGACAGGGGCTTTTGTTGATATGGTCCAAAGCGAGGTTACCTATACGTCTGTATGTGATTGAACGGCCTCTTATCGTCGCCGTTCACCATCGTAGCGGGACTTGTTGCAGTTTGGAGCGGGTGTACCGATTGTTGTGCGGATGGTATCTGCGACTGACTCGTCAAATGCGTGGACTCCAGATGGCTGTAAAAAGGGATTGCCAGCCACGATAATGCACATGCACGCATGCAAGTAATACGTATATGTATATATTTAAACTACCGTGACAAATTCGTATCACAATATCAAACATCGAGGAACCGCGCTTGTTTATTTCGGGGGGAAAGCACGCGGATCGGGTTATTGACCCACTGATCATCGTAGTGAGAGGCTTCACTTACCCCGGTGGCGTAATCGATGTGTGTTGAAGGCCGGAGATCATCGGTCTTCGAATGTCCGCCCCATTCTCCGAGGCGCTCCTCTCTAATCTCCTCTTTTCCAGCTGATCGTGCAGTATCATCGCCTGCAAGAGATTTCGCGTTAGAGTGTGAACTATAATTTTTAACATGTTCGTACAATTTTTTAAACAGAGATAAATTTAAACTTGACTTTAAATTTACTTCTTTTAATCTATTTTTATCTTAGGATTTAAAATTTCTATTTTTAGATAAGGAATAGTTTTCAATTAACTTTTAATTAATGTTTTGTTTAAATTCATTTTAATTATAGATTTTGTTGAAGAATCACGTATTAGGTTTCGATACATGAGAGAAACAGTAAACATGAGAAAGCACGCGATTTCACCGTACACACAAAATATACATGAACATTTTACTATTGATGCCACATGCCGTAATTTTGAAACGTCGTTAACGTGACGTTTTATTGGGTCAAGGCTTTATAACAAGATTTGAACGACAGCCAACAGCGACTTGTCGAGACGACTATCATTACCGTAGCTCGACTTGAGATCTATTCGACAGCTAAATATAGCGGCTATGTCATCTTTTAAAGTTCCTAGTACAGTCTATTGCTTAAACACTTCAGACAGAAATAGTGCGATAAGTTCTTGATAACAATAGTATATCTTTCTATTATCCCTCTCCATCTATCAGAACTACATCAATACTGTACTAATTATGTTGTTATCTCTTATAGCAACCTGTTTTCTTTATATTTTAGACAGTTGTCACGAAAATTTTATTACTTTGAGATATTACGTAGTTTCTATTTGTAAATCATTCATATGAATAGAATCGGCGTTTTTATTTGCTGAATATAAGAAATAGAGAAAAGCTTGATATTATTCCTACTCGAAAAAAGCAATATTAATAAAAAGTATGTGCTTTGTTTAATTGCCTTGTTTTTCGTAAATAATCAGAATGGCGATCACTAACTTGTTTTTCCTACATATATGTTTAGCCTACCTTGCCTAACTCATCCTCCAGGGACGTGTGCTCCCCGGGTGAAATCGTGCTGGGTGTCGACGTGCCGCTGCAAGATCCGTTCACGCCTACCTCGTGCGGTAGCGTTATCGAGAGCGGTGAGCATTCTTGCCGCCACAAGCTGCGAACTTCACCGTCGTGTACCTGCACGCAAACGGTGGCCAATAGGAGGCATGTAAAATCGTGAGTTGTGTGCATTTTGCGTATTGATAGAATTTTATTCGTGCACTTTGTACAATGATTTTAATTAGAGATCAATTGATTAGAGGAAATCGCTCGGCTTTCTTAGGCAAAACTTTCTTTTTGTACAATAATTTATATACAAATATTGCATAAAAATTTACAAAAAAGATAGTCATTTTTCTAAAACGATTCTAAGAGGTCATATGAATAATAGAACTAAAGATTTTTAAAAAAGAAGCTTTCAGGAAACAAATGCATTTGTTCTAAAGCAAAAATGTAAAACAAAAGTATGTCCCACAGTATATTACTGTTATAAAATATTTTAATAGATACATCTACTAGTATCTATCTTTTTATTCACACAATTAAGTACTTTAACTACATATATAAGCAAATGCTGTAATATCTTCATTTATTTGTTTCACATTTTCCTCGTTAAAAAATTAGAGTAAAAAAAGTATTTACTTCTCTTTGATTATACATATATGATCCAACATATTTATATTTTTCAAAATTTTCTTTGACGAAGTAAAAACGAAAGCATTTGTGCTTCGGTTTATTCATATGACCGATTATCCGCATTGGATCTTTGGGGGGGGNGGGGGGGGGGGGGGTCAGAAGTCTGCGGGCGATTTGGCGGTAGGCTCGCCGAATAGCTTCGCGAGGAAGTAGTTGTACAGCATGTGTAGAAGATGCAGCGATAGCGGAAAGGCCACGAGAGCGACGGTGAAACTAACCGCGCTGTGGATTTCCTGGGACCAACGTTTGTCGACGCCGTCGCTGGTGCTGTACCCGCTGTCGACGTTGTGCCGCCGGTGCGACCTCGTGTCCAATGTCGCGTGACCCCTCGCATCCAGTGGTGCCCGCCGCGTTCGACCCCCTCTGGCCCTCTCGTGCTTCGCTGCCTGCCTCTCCAAGTACTTGAAAATGTGCGTTCGCCCGCGAATGCATAGCTGAAACCGGCAGTGAAAATGATCACCTTTTAGAGCATGAGATCGATGTTCTCGGGAAAGAAAATATGTCCCGCATTTCCTTAGTTTTGTTGCCTCCCGGCGCAACATACCTATTGAATAATATCGAACGTTCTAGAGTAGCGGAGATATTGATTTATAAATTCAAATAAAGTATCGAAGCGAAAGGTACCGGTTTCACAATCATAGGCAATTCCGTAGGCAGACAGACTGAAGGAAACGGCAGTTTGATGGATGAGGTAATCTCGCATACGGTTTTATTAGAAAAAGTCTGTCGCGGGAAGAAAGAACGTAGGAATACGAATCGCGAAAAGGAGATTTGAGCGAAAACAAACGAATCATTAAAATGCTAATGCTCACCGAGGCAGGCGGCGAGGTCAGCGGATTGTCGGACAGTCTGAAATCCACTAAGCTCTTCATCTTCCTCATCTCATTTGGAAGTACAGATATTCGATTGCCGCTAATATCCAGCTTCACGAGCCTCAGGTACGTCAGTTCTACGTAAAAATGCGATTTAAGAAACTAATTTCTCGCATTCGATTGATTTGATCGTCAGAATAATCACAACTAATATCTTTAATTTTTTTTTAATCTCTTCATTTAGATTCAATTTTTTAAATTTTGTTTAACAAATAAATTAAAAAATGATCCAGAATTAATTAGAATTGATTTATAAAGATTGATTCTTTTTAGTGAGCGCTGATTTTAGAGCTAATTTGCTAATCTACTCAGAGTCAGTTTAAATTCCAAGCAAGTTTTTTAACAAGTTTTCTATTTTTCGGAATAGATACAATTATTTCTTAATTAAGGCAGTTAAGGCAATCTCGATTAAAATAGTGAGTTTATCTGAGCGTGTCAAACATCTGTTGTATGTATTGCAATCATAAAAAGGCGGGCCTACCTATAGGCAGGTGCACCAGCAAGTTGCTCCTCAGGTCCAGAGACCGGAGTTGCGCAAGGTCGCCCATTCGAGCTGGAAGACTCGTGATTTCGTTGCAACCTGCGTCCAGTTCTGCCAATGCTGTCATCCTGCCCAGCTCGTCTGGCAGAGATGCTAATCTGTTGTGCGCGACTAGCAAGGTCTGAAGGGGTAGCCTGCATATCTCTCGAGGTAGCGACGTCAATTGGTTTCGACTGCGGATCAAGATATTGTCTGTTTTAAGTAAATTCATCAGACTTCTCATTAAACTTATATTCGCCACGAATTGGAACTTTTTTAAACGAATAATCAATTAGTAAAGAAACAATAATTGCTTAACTTTAATAAACTATTTTAATAAATTGATATAAATTTTAATATATTATTTTAATGAGTTAATTTAATTTCAGGCTTAAGAACATTTCAGAATAAGATATTAACTTTTTTAAGATCTGAACTTGTTAAAAATTAATCGAAGTACGTCTTTTTCGTCGAAACTTCTTTTAAATCGAAGAATTACTCAATAAATAATTACATAAATATAATCAATAAATAATTAATTATAATAAATTAATTATATAATCACATGTTCTTAATATCGATTATTATCGTAATAAATTTTTAAGTATTTACAACTTTTAATTATACTGTGCTGCGTAGTATAGCGGGAGCTTAATGTTATCGGCACTAATATATTATATCACACAGGATGCTTACGATACTGTATCGCGCAATACAATGTATGTGTGTAAATATGTACAAAAGTATATACCAACCTAAGATCGAGGTAGTTCAGGGACTGGAGCATTACGACGGTTTCCGGGATTATTCTTATGGCATTATGATAAAGATGCAGCTTTTCGAGGAATGGAAATTCCGTGACTTCCTCCGGTAACTCACTGAAACGATTCTTCGAAAGGTCTGTAACAGAAAACAGATACTCATCTTTACGATGTGTAAGATGATAAAGACACGACGACGACGGTCGCCAGTTCCGCTGAGTTAAAAAGAAACTCAAGAGGCGTCGCGTGATTTCAACAGGAAATTGTAATGCGTTATAAATACATAAACGGATACGAAAGAAAAAAGAAATTAGACCTCACATTACTGAAAACTGATTTGCAATTAAGAGCTGTCGCTCGACATCCAAGCTCCGTATTCTCATTAAAACAGTCCATCGCGTCGCAAAAGCAATCGCGCCGGCAATAAACGGCGTCTCTATAACGATCAGTCGATAAAAGTCGTTGGTGGAGCGGCACTGTCTTAATAAGGTACTGATATGTCTCCCATGGCAACAGCTGTGTACCCCGGTTAGGGTGATCTTAGGGTGTTGCTGGGGGTTGTTATGAATGGGGCGCGAGCGACGGCAGGCCACGTGCGCGCACGGGCTCGAAACGCAGGAAAAGGACAAGGGTAGCAGCTCAGCTGCTCCCGGCTTCGAACCTTCCTTCTAATCAATAACAGCCGTCCTCGAGTCTTGCGAAAACGTTCGCGAAGGACGTCGCCGATTCGCATGTTGAAGGCTTCCGAAATAGCTATCGTTCTTTCAGTGTAGGCAGTACATGTAAAAATGTCGCAAGCGTGTTTAAAATTAAGCGTGTAGTCATGTAATGTTGCGAAATTGACAATTTTATCTAGGTTATTTAGTAAATACAGATTATTTGGTAAATATCGACTTTTTGGAAAATACAATTGTTTCTCTTTTTATATATTAAAATTTTAATCACAAAGTATTAAATTTTATCTTTTTCTTTAGTTTTAAAAATATTCTTCTACACATATATATTTTTAACATCAATGGAAGGAAGGGCGCGGCCACTTCTGCATGTACTTGACATTTAAATTGCTTGGAGTGTCATAATAGTTAAGGTCTTCAGATAATTTTAAAATGCAAATGATCTCATTTAATAAAAAAATATATAATAACTTAATAAGGGGAACTAATGAGCTGGATCTTATTGCATGTTATAACTTAATCATTTATTTATATCCAATATCCAAACGCTTCTATCTTTATTCGATCATCCTGAGTATTCTTACTGATTTACAATCTTATTACAAATAACAATAAAAAGTGTACACGATCTTAATCAAATTTAATCAAGTACATACAAATTTGATCAAGAATGAATATATACTTTTTACATGCAATAAGATCCAGCATATGGTTTCTTAATTCCTTTTATTAAGTTATTGAGTTTTATTCCTTTGGTCGTTAATAAAAAAAATTAATTGAGATAATACAACGTTTATTAAAGATCTAGTATACTGAAAGAAAAAATTACTAAATTTCAATAAACATTTGTTTGAATACTTGCAATGAAATATTTACTAAATGTAAATAAATATTTATTTAGTACAAGAACTAATTTAACTATCATTTTTGTTATTGAGTAAATATTTATGTACCGTAACAACATTTCAACAAATATTTATTAAAACTTGGTAATTTTTTCCTCAGTTTAATATATCATTATTCTACGTATATTCTTTCTTTTCTTTGTGAAATACACCGAGCAGATTAATTTACGGAAATTTTCCAAGTATACCCGAGCTTGTAGGGAGAAAACTAGATTCTGGCGAATTCGTCGAACGATCAACGGAAATTGGCAATCGTTGCGTGCGAGGGATACGCAATTTCCTTTAGGAATCAAGAGCAAAATTTGCACAGCAATTTTCATCAATCGTCATTCTTTCCCAACAAAGTAAATAAAAAAACATTTCTTCATATAAATTTTGTTGCAATTTATGAACAGATATTATATTTATAAATGTCAAGTAATAATTACTTCTAAAATACGATATATAATAATTATAACCAAATAATATGCTACCTACATATAAAATGATAGTATTAATTTATTTCAAGTGTTAATTTATTTTCAAGTTCTTTTTCTCTCTCTCTCTCTCTTGTCGGTATATAATTATTACATGAAATCGTAGATTGCGATAACTCAATCTTGCGAATTGCACTCGTAATTCACCATAGTTTAAGATATAACTCGTCTTTACTCGTCGAAAAACGTGGCAATTTACGCCGTTACGACCCGAGGGTGTGTCTTGACAAGCGTAACTTCGTTAATCGATCTCGATTCTTACATGCTGTACGAAGCATATTGAAACATGAGCAATTCGAATGGGGAGAAACCCGAGGCGTGAATAGGGATGTTTATTTTAATATTTTCATCACAGCAAAAGGCTTGATTTTCTACTTTCTTTAATTTGGTTCTTAGTGCATAAAATTAATATTTTAACAAAAAAAGTATCGGCCGAAACGTTGAATAACATAAAAATAAATAAAATTACAGACTATGTAAAAATATAGATAATGCGTTATAATATTTTCATTTACTTTCGGGATTTTATTACCGTAGAGATATTTTTTTTTCACTCTGAAACTACATCGAAAAAAATGTTAGCCCTGGAAAGTATTTTTAAAAAGATTTATTGAATCGAATATCGATACTTGCAATATCAGATAACTTGTCAAGGTATCAATATCCTTCGTCTAATTTAAGTCTGGTCAATTCTAAGTCTGGTAGGGTACGGTCGATGGCCGTGACGCAAGGGCGTCGGCCTGTCTGACGAAGACGGGGCTGAAACCCCTTGCCAACCCCCATGGGCAACTCCCACACAATATTGGATTCTCTCTCAAGCATCGTCTCTTTGTTCAAAATGGTAAAATTTTGCGGCGAGCAGTCGCGTCGTCGACGCGATGTATTGTAGAATTCATTTCGACATGCCATGTCATCATAATTCACAGATTTAGAGGTGTATGTTGCTGACGGAAGGCTTTTCCTTCGAGTTTCCCTTTCGCGAGACATAAAATCGTATCGGTGAAAGCATGGGAGGTAATACCGAGGAGCGACTCTCGTCTCTGAATACGCTCGTTAGTACGCTACAAGTCGGCGGAAAAATTCAAGCTTCTATATTGCATTTCGAGTAATAAATTGGAAAGATTTTTTTATATTTTTTAAAAATTATTATATCCAATTAATTATATTTCAATTATAAAATATCAAATGCCGTATCTATTTCATGAACAAAGCCATGTGTTTTACGAGAAAAAAAGTATAAGAATGTCAAGTTAAAATTTCACTTTTGAAGTTCTTATACTTTTTTTAAGTCATACTTTAAGTCAAGTTAAAATTTCACTTTTGAAGTTCTTATACTTTTTTCAAGTCATACTTTTTTTCATTTCTTCAAAATTAAAGGATATATTTTCTTTCCATAAAAAAAATATTTTTTTACTTTTTAGGTCCCTGCAGGTTCGATCCCTGGCTGAGGTGTTATTTTTCGCAACAAATTCTTCATAGTTTTTTGGGGGAAAAAAGTTCTCACATTCAGACACATTCAGATGCGGTTTAGCATCATTTATTATTAAATTGATTTTTAATTTAATAACGTGATATTATTAATTCTTATTCAACTTGGAACCATGTTATGACCGAAAAATTTATTCAACGCCCAGTTTAGCGAACTCGAAAAGGTATATAAAATCACACAATAAATATCGCACTAAGATCTAGCTATGATCGTTAAGACACTTCGTTTATATTGTATTTTTTTATTATTATTTTATTTTTAAAGAAATATTTGAAGTATTACTTTCTCCATTTAACATATATGATGGCGTTTAATAATAACATGGAACTGAGATATATAACGCAAAGAAATATAATGTAATATTAATAGCCATTAAAAATGGATAAACCTTAATCTAAAGCTGCTCTAATTAAAAGACGTCAATACATTTTTACATTATGCATGGAATTATCGAGTTAAATCACGGAGTGATATTACGGTTTCTATTCTCGTGCGATGAAAAAGAGATTTTATCTTTCTATGCCGCATCATCGATCAGCATAACGGAAGTTAGTCATACCGATATCAAATTTAGGAATGGCCGATAAAAATCAGCGGAATCGCGCGTGCGAAAGACTATGAATATATCTGCACTTCCGTTCCTAACGGTCAGACGGACACGATAAATATCGTAGCCGTGCCCCTTCGCGGTTGTACAGGACGTTTCAGAAAGGGTCGATGCACCGGGACATTTCAAGGACCAAGGTCGAGGTCCTATCGTCGAGAATCGATACGCAATTGCGTGATGCGCATACAGTGACATTATTTGCCGATAAAGGGCGTGGCAGTTTTATAAACTCATTTACGCATTTTACTATTCCAGATTTACCTTTTCTAAGATAAACACATTAGTAAATGATCAATCAAGAAATATTGTTTTAAACTACTTATGCTTTTTACTAAATGAAAGTGTCATTGTTATCATGCCTGAGATAATCAAAATATAATTTCTTGTAAACAGAGGAAGCTACAATATTTAATTACTAGATTAACTGTAATTATACACAATTGTAAAAGTTACAAGTTGTGCTCATTTGTACTGAAATGTCAATTTTCAAATTGCAATATTGTATTATTGATTAATCAATATATTGTAAAATTTTTAATTAATCCAGAATATTTGGCTGAAAAAATTTGTAGCAGATTCAAACGTGGAATCACTTGATAAGGAAGAAAAAAATAGTTATACCGAGTAGTTATATTAATGTAAATCAGAAACATAGACGCATCAAGTTGCCGAGTCGGTGGGGGATTTACTTATCTAGCGGACTCCACGCGCGAAAAAGGACAAAGCTTTGGCGGAAAACGAAATTGCGAAGTACGTCTACTTCGCATATTAATTTCCACGTGCTGTAGGCCAACGGCCCGGATAAATGTCCGGCTAGGCGAGACTGGGTGAGACAGTCGCTCTGTGACGCTTGTCTGGCAGCTACTCTGCCCACCGTTTCTTTCTCTCGTTCAGGTTTCCATTTACGTGCGCGACCAGTGAGAGACGTGCGCTCTCATAACAGGTAGCCTTGAAGGCCGAGCCCGGTCATTTCCTCGAACCTTAACTGGCCGGTTCTGTTGTGTCGCAGTGCAACGAATGAAAGGCTGTGAGAGAAATCCGAAAGGACCATGTATCAAAATTAAGAAATGAGAAAGGTACATGATATTTCGGTAAAACTCATGGGATAAAAGTAAAAATGTTACCTCTTTCTTTAAAAATTATATTACAACAAAATTAAAAGGAAGCACACGGAAAAAAATTATAGCAACAGCATTAAATCTAATTGGAAATAATCTTATTAATTCAATAACAGTATTAATGAAATACTGTTATTGAATTAATTGGTACAACAAAAACAAGAGCATTAAATTAATAAGATTTCTAATTAGACTGATGCTGTGTTAATACATCATTTTTTTCTGTGTAAGATACATTCCATATATGTAAATATACTTCTTCATCTTACAAAATATTGCAGTTAGGATTTAATCTTGTGCTTTTAAATCAATGAGTTTTTTATAATTTGAATTATAGTTATATTGATGAAACCACTCAAGTTTATTCATAGTGCATAGATGTGTATATACGAAATATAGAATTCAATTACAAATATGAATTCAGACAGCGATTAGGATAGGATACGTGATATAGACCACGTATATTTCCCTGGGGCAAGATAGACCGCTCAACGGCGTTATTGAATGGAGTTTGTTTAGGCTTAGAGAGCCGGTTTATCGCGTCCCTACCACCTGAGGATATGATGACGCATAGATAGAGCTAGGAGATGATAGGAATGAAGTGGCTCTTTTAAATACCTGTATAGAAAGGACCATGAATATCCGACTTAATGATAAGACTCGAAGCACTTGCTCCATTCTTGCAAAGAATGCAGTTTATTTTATAAACAAAGTTACTTTTTTTCAAGTTTGCTTAATTCTTACATGTGCCCTTAGTTTTAAGTGTAAAATAATATTTATTTTTCTTGTAAAATAGAATTTTATAAACATTCATGTTACTTAAGAAAATATAAAATTCAATGCTTTTTTTAACTTTTTTAACTTTTACGTTTCATTTGAAAAACAAGGAAATTTGAACAACTGATATTATCTTATGTCTATAATCTCACATATTGTTTACAAAATCGTACTATTGTTGCTCATTATTGCTCTTGATTTTCAAGAACAATGCATTATCTCTTTAAATATAAAAATATACTAATAAAAATTATATATCTCTTTAAAATTGTATTGTAAACAAAATAAAAAAAAGATATATAAAATATAAAACTATTATCTCTCTTTTTTCACAAAGAATATTGCAATTACAAAACTCTTAATCGTAGGTTTGAATCAACTCAAAGAATTAATTTTTTATAATTGAATTATAATTGCACTGGTAAAATCGTTCACAAGCGATCTTGCGTAAGGATAGATCGAGTTGTTATCCGTGCAATATCACCGTATCGAGCTCGTCTCATGTTTGAGTATGGATATAAACCATCGAGAAACGAATTTCTTTAGGGTGTGTCTCACGCGAATCGTTTGTTCAAGAGAAAAAGTCACGTCTCCGTGATACGTCGTCATCAGCCATGACTTGCAGGTGAAATTGACTTCTCGTTAATTGGAATATGTCACGCAACGTGTCGGAGATTTCTTCCCCATTGTAGGAAAATGCAAACTTTAAAAGCGGAAATTGGCTGTATTGATCGCTCGGTATTATCGAAGATGTTATTGTGCAGCACCCGTTTAAAAATAGAAAATAGCGACGGCTCGTTTTAGAAAATATAGGAAAAATATAAAATATAGATTTTAAAAAAGCGAGAGATTCTTCAGGTTTTATTTATGATAGTGTCACGCAGCATTTCCGGTCGAAATTGGAAGAAATTTTTGTCGTTTCCATGTTCTTTTATTTTATTTGAGAATTTTGAAATTTCTTTTGGCATTGGCAGTATTACGCGGCGTACGTTCGCCAGCACAAGAATGTATTTCTGTCGAATGACGGACCTTGTTTGCGACTATGCAACAACGTAACATAATATCAATCCCGCGACGGCCAGTTTTATTCGTTACGATCAAATGGTGATAAGTATTACGCCAGCGACAAGTATATCCAGCGCCGTAATCATCGTATTAATTTCACTTAGCTACACTTCACATAAACGAACTACTGTAATAGTCACTATAATACTCGCAATAAACATGAAGAAATGAATTTTTTCTACACTATTAAATTCCTAGTGTCAAATTTCATCTCTCTCCAATTTGAGTTACTTTTAATCATTTCAATAGGTCACTATTCTACTCAATATAATATTGTCGTTATAACTAAAACAATGGAGTTAAACAATTAAATCAAGAAATGTTAAATTTAATTCATATTGTCAGATTTAGTTTATTATTTACTAAGTGCACGCGTTAATATGAACGCTGTTTCCTAATAAAAAATTTCTCATAATTTTTCATAAAATTTCCCATATTGACAATATGTAAAATTATGAGAAATTCTTCAGATTTTCAATATTATCTCAATTTTTCTCCCTTAAATGAAATATGAAATCTTATAATATCTCAGAACGATCTTATGAGAAATTATGAGATATTTTTCATCACATTTTTTCCCGAAAACATGAAATAAGAAGACTCATAATTTCTCAGTACGATCGCATGAGGAATTATGTGAGAAATTCTTCAAATTTTCTATTTTCTCTAATATTATAATATTTTCTCTATATTATTTATTTTATCTAATATTTTCTTTTTTCTTAAAAAATAATCTTTTTTTGTAAGGAAATCTGGAGAAATGTTTGAAATGAAGAAGAATCTGAGGAAATATGAAATATAATGTATGAAATATTCTCAGAAAGTATTAAATACTGTGTATGATAAAATATGACAAAAAAACACAACACAAGTATGTAAAGGGAGAAAATCTGAAAAATAAGAGGAAAAACTGTAGAAAAATTCATATTTTCTTGTTGCATTTAATGTGTATTTATGAGAAAACATGTAATTTCTGATTAAATAATACATTTGTCGAAAAATTTTGAGATATATTTTCTGAAAAATTATGAAAAAAAAATACTATCAGATGTGTGAGAAATTATGAGAAATAAAATATAACATAAAAAAAAAATAAAAAACACGACATATTTGAAATGAGAGAATCTAATAAACAAGGGGAAAAATTGTAGAAAAACTTATATTTTTTCATTGTCTCTATGAGTATTTAAGAGAAATTGATCATTCTACGAGTAAATATGACATATTATTTAAGAAATTATGAGAATTTTTGAACAAATTATGAGAAATTTTATGAAAACTTTTTACCAAGCACTTTGAAATTAAGCAATTCATCCACAGAAATGGAGTTGACTAGATAAAAGATTCTAACTATTCTATGTTAAAATAATAAATTTCGACACACATGAAAATAAGGAATTGATTTAAATTTGATTCTTTAATATTTAACAATATAATAATGAAAAGTAAAAAAAAAAAGAAAAAATGACAAGCATGTCCACATGCAGTCTCCTAGTCTCTAAAGTGTCTTAGACTTTTCTCAATATCGCCATGTACTTGCAAACACAGAAGTGTGGCTGGGAAGAAAGCAACTGTCGCTCGCGCACGTTCACGAAGAAGAGCGACTTTAAATCGTTAAGATATCTTGCGCCGAGACACCGCGGGGCCGTAAGGGCGCACATAAGGGCCGCCTGGAAACGGAGGGCGATCGATAACGGCCCCATGGCGGTAAATATTGCCTATGGGGTTTCTGCAATCAAGTACGCAAGGTGCTCCACGCGCGCGTTGCTCACTCCGGCGTGCACTCGCGCTCCGAAACAAAGTGAAATATTCACGGTCTTATCAGCGTGAAATTTGACCGAGTTACCTCTGCGGGAGACCGTCCGGAAACTTCGTGCAAAATGCACGCACCATTTGCACCGTGCTCGCTGCACTTGCAACAAAAACTGTTTGCAGAAAAATACAGAAATCACTAAGATTTTTTTAAGCTTCTAAAACCGATTCTTTGAGCCCATAACGATCATAATTTCTTTATTTATGTAAAAGAACATAAATGATTTTATAAAAGCTAATAAAAGTACAATGCGGTTAAAAGAGCGTAACAAAAGTTCTCCTTTTAGATAATTAAATTAGCGTGTTTTATTCTTCTTGTATAACATTAACGAACGTTTCGACTATCTTTGGAGTCATCTTCAGCGTTACAATTTCATACGTGAAACACTATCTAAAAGGAGAATTTTGTTACGCTCTTCTAATCGCGTTGTACTCTTACTAGCTCTTATAGACAATCTTTTTTTATAATTTTGAAAGTCGCTATTAATTTGGATTTTTTTTCTTTATTTATGTGTTTTTCTAAATCATTATAAATGATATACGAAATCATTACACAGTATTAATCAACGAACATCCTCCAATATGATGATTTCATCGATTTTTTTTTAACAAAATACACTGGAAAAAAAGATTGATGGTTATAACCATCAAATGTATAGTTAGTGAAATAGTATCAATTAAATATTTTGTCAATATAATCAAAAATAATTTTATTTTTCTAAATGTTTAGTATTATCAAATTTGGTATAAGTTACTAAATATTTAGAAAAGTGAAATTATTTTTAGTTACATTGACAAAATATTTAATTGACACTATTTCACTATACATTTGGTAGTTATAACCAGTCTTTTTTCAGTGTAGTTCTTTAGAAAGCGATACATTTAATAGATATTTTTTTTCACTATTGTATTACCTAATAAATTCGCAACGCAGTCGACGTCTACTCATTTGATTTCAAACGTAACATTTTCACGAGACGCAAGATAATATAAGGTCTTCCAACAATGTAAGAGAAAACCGTAGCTTAAGCCACTAGATCGTCCTTATGACACTGTCATTGTGACATAGCAAACTTCGTTAGTTTCGCTATGACGCAAAGAGTGTTGCAGGACAGACCAGAAGGGGAATGAAGAATCGATAAATTCCCCTCTTCCAAAGCAAAAGCACTCTTTCGAGAACTCCCTATTCGCGACAGTCATCGTGCACTTCGCGTGCCTTGACAGAGCGCGATTCTCACGTAATTGACTTTCGCCGTTGTCGTCGTCATCGTCACGGTGGCGACATATGACGCCGTTGTGGAGGCCAGAAGAAAAAACATTCGCGGGAGAGACAGCACCGGTGAGTGAGAAACAGCAGAAGGGAGAGGAGAAGAGGAATTGTGCACAGGCCACAGAGAGAAGTTCATGGCGCATCCGTCCGGCGACTTGAGTCTTCAGAACCTTCTTCGTCGTCGCGTGCTGTCCTTGAACCATGTCGCTATTGCCGTGTCATTGGCGGGAGAGATCGCGTCAAAGACGAAGAGGTGCACGACGAGGTGGAGAACCGCGCGGGAGTAAGAAAGGAGCTTTCTCTCTTTCTCTCTCTTCCTCTCTTTCTTTCCTTCTCTCCCTTGTTGCTTTTGTGAACGACCGCCACAACTTCCGGCGACGCGCGGACGCAAGAACGGACGAGACTCGCATACTCGATAGAATGTCATGCGGAATTCGAGAGCTCGCCATCGTCTGGGCGAAACTCGGTGACATTCGCCGAATGATGTTATTTATCGCGGTAGCCATTTAATAATTGATAATAATGCCTGATTCAAAAAGTTTTTTTATTAAGGTTGTATAGCACATTTCTCAAAACATTCAGTTCAAAATTATGAAAAAAATTACACATTTATATTGCATTTGAAAGTAGGAGAAAAAATGTGGCGGCGATTTTCTATCTGGATAAAAAAATCATTTAGACATGTGCTCTAATAAAAATATAATTATTAATAAAATAATTAAAGAAAAAAATCGGAATTTTTTATTTAAGTACTTTAAATATTCAAGATGATTTATAAAGTTTCATTGCAATACATGCAGAGATCAGTTCTGTAAAATAAAATTTATTTACAAAATAACTAAACAATTACAATAAAACCGTATAAATTACCTTGAATACTTACACCAAAAAAATTGAGATTTTTCTTAATGTAAAAAATAATTTAATTTTGAATAACAGAATAAATAAATGGTAAAAATGTTATTACATAAAAATATAATTTTATTCACACAACTTTTATATGTATATAATTTATTTGAAATGTTAATATTAAACACATTTCTAAATTTGATTTACTTTTCAAAGACTGTATGTCCAATATATCCTTAAATTACACAATAAAGCTACATTTTTTTAAAAGTAATTTCGATTATGAGTATTATTGGGAGCATGTTTATTGAAGTTATTTTTATATACCAAAATTATATAATATATAAAAAGTTTTATGTATATCTCGGACAGTAAAAAATATTATTAAAATAATATTGATAAACAGAGATATTTTCAAAAGTATAATTTGCATTTATATGAATTAAAATGGAATCCTCTGTAATGTCACAGCCGAATCTGCATGTTTGAAGCTAATATTCCATTGGTATATTTTCATGGCAAAATTGAATTCGCCGACGCTGTAACGCCTGGAAATCTCGTATGTGCGTTCTGATGGACGGTGTTTGGATTCCCGTCTAAGCCGGCTGTCAGATAATTTCCACGACAGCGAGTCGTCGACCATCTGGTACGCGACGATTCGACCAGACATGAATTACGCGTATGGATACTCGCAGAGAAAATGATACAGAGGCGACATATCGAAGGAATTTTGTAGGACAAAAGAAAGAGAGAGAATTTTGAAAAAAATTAAATCAATTAATTCTTTGTTGCATAGTATCCTCTGCAAGGAATATCTTTCTCATCGTAGTTTTCATCGTATTACGTATTTAGTATCATTATATTCATTATGTTCCTAAGACTTGTGTATATGATATATAAATAAAAGAATATGCAATTATTATGCACTAACTAGAAATTAGTAACAAAAGATCAGTCAAAATTAACATTTTTTTACAAAAAATTCATGCCGAGATGAAAATGATAACAAACACATCTTCAAAATCTCAAATTAATGTTTTCGAAGTTTCTGATTCCAAATCTGCATTCATATTTTGCAGATTTCAAATGGCAGATCTAATGTCTATCAAGACATGTCGAATCAATTAATTTTGACTTCAGATTTATAATCAGCGATCCCAAAAATTTCCACATACTAAAAATCAGTAAAATACGTTTAATAAAAAAATTTTTTCAACAAAGGTTTAAGAAATAAATAGAATCTGTTTCAAATTTTCGTAAAAGTCCGTAAATGGGAAAGACTGTGATATATCTGAACATTTTCACTATTCGGTTTGTACATGGACGAGATGGCTCATGCGTGTCGAACAGTGCGTCGTATTGTGCACGTAACAGTCCCCAGCCACGCGTTCGGCCGTGCGTGATTATAGTATGTACATTTGGTAGACGTGCCAGTGTGCATGCACGGACACACGGCAGGAGAACAAAGGAGACGTTTTTTCCCGTCGAGAGCATTTCGATTTTACGCTGGCACTGATATACAGGGTGTCCCTCAGCCACGCCAATTTTAATTTTGCTAACCCGTTCTTTGATCAAAATTGCAATCAGTCCTTTGATAAAAATATCGGAGCGTCAATAATTTTTCGACTAAAAACGAGAGTTTGAAAGATTTTTAATAAAATTTAAAAAAGTCAAAGTAAAAAATAAATTTTTCATTAAAATTAGAGAATATGTATTGAATGCGTTATACAGAAAGTATACTTATCAGTGACACATGCGGTGGTTTCACAACGTTTCCGTCGTTGATTATACTCGCTTGTTTCTGCGTGAATTCTACTTTCGCACGCATTGTTTGCAGCCTTCTCAAATATTTTTTTTCATTAACAACGTTGTTTTAATTACACCAAAAATTTCCCTTTTTCTTGTTTTCCCTGTTTACGGAGCTCAGACTGATGCCAAATGAGCGTGTCGAGCGTGTTTTCATTGTACACACTTCATCATGTTATTATGCTTGACGCAAAAGAAAAGAGTTCACGCTGGAAAAATGGGAATTTGTGCTGGAAGGAAAAACTTGAGAAAAGATGTCCGCGAATAATACTATTTACCGATGAAAACGCAATCAAGGATAACGCGCGAAAATTTCATTAAAACTTCGACTATATGATGGTCGATGCAAAAGTGAATAGAAACGGAATTGCACACTGAAAAAAGGGTCTGGTTATAACTACCAAATGTATAGTGAAATAGTATCAATTAAATATTTTGTCAATATAACCAAAAACAATTTTATTTTACTAAATGTTTAGTAAGTATTATCAAATCTGGTATAAGTTACTAAATATTTAGAAAAGTAAAATTATTTTTGATTAAATTGACCAAATATTTAATTGATACTATTTCACTATACATTTGGTAGTTATAACCAGTCTTTTTTTTCAGTGCAGAAAAGAATTTTATTTACAAGAATTTTATTCGTTGCTGCGTCGGGCGGTGTAGACTTATAATATTATAAATTTAATGTCATTGCACCTAATGTAATTCGTGTGACTATTAAAGATCGTAATTTATTTCAGGCATATACATATATATGCCGAGGAATAGAAGCGTTTAATCGCGAGACTGCATATATATGTGAATAATTGAAGCAAGTAGCTATAATATACCATTAGATTGTAATTAACATTAATAACTATCTACAATTAGCGTGATAAAAAACATTAATAAATGTTATAAATAACGTTAATAAATGTTGCAAAGTATATTATTAATTGCAGCACGCACGCACATGATAGCTTCTCTAAGAGATTTACATCTCCTCATCACTGTAGCCGTTTCTGTTATCGCGATCTTGTATGAATCGTTTTGAGCGACGCGACTGCGTAGGGCTAAAAGATGCCTCTGTTCCCCATAATTTGTGCTCAACAAATGACGACTTGAGATGATCGTCGAGGAGAATTCATCGGTCTCCACGCGCATTATCCACGCACGGTCGCGCCTCCCAATTTAAACCCGCGAAGCCAAGAGTCGCGCTTTCGCAGATTGAGTTAGTCTTAATGACGAGGCGGCCTACAAATTATACTGTGCTATCGAGCGGTCGACGACGCCGTAGAAGAGAAGGAAATGACTACTGAGACACATGCGAAAACGTTTAGATGAAAAAAATCTTATAATTATATTCCTATTAAAAAGATAATTATAATATGTATGATTAAAATTTTTAAATTATAATATATATAAATAAAATTTATAATTTATTATAAAAAGTGATTTTGTGAAAAATATTATTTGCGCCAATACAAATCTCTCATAAAGTTTCTAATCTATTATAAACTTTGATTTGCGCGATTATCTTGATATTATTCACGAAATTGCTTTTTAATTAAAAAACTGCACTTCTGGACAAGAATTAAAGAAATCTCAACTTGTTTGAAGAATCTTTGAGTAAATTAACCCTCCAATGTTTTTTTCGCTGTTTCTTTAATTAATCAGGTTACTGGTATCTGATGTTTTTGAAGAGATTTTTGAACTCTAAAAAATCTGAAAGAAATTCTGATACTCTTCCAACATTCCAGAATATGATTTCACAATTGTTTGACCCGAAACATTTTTCACTTTTTTTTTACATGTCCAAATTTGAGGCAGAATAATTCAAAAGTGAAAATCCCAGGTTGTACTATGGATAGTTAAATTACATGACGAAAGACTACGCATCGTCTCGTAATTTTCTGTAAATAAAAGCACGAGTTGCTCGCACTTGGCTATCGCGACTTTTATTCGTTGTTCGCGATACATTATTCCCCTCGCGATAATGCTTTGTGCTAAAGATGCAGTTTTACAAATGGAGGCTGTACATTTTCAGGTACGAAAATGGCACTTGTCGAAAGGAATATGACGGATACTCGAGTCGTCTCCTTCTCCACATGTTCACGTATTTTCCCGTATATCAGCAAGTATATTCGAATACGAACTTTCGTAGCGCGCAAATGTTTCTATTATGTGTCGTTGCACGTGTACGCAATGCGCTCACATGCCGGAAAACGGCTTTGATCTTTCGATCGTTATTATTCGCGAACTGGCATTGGGCAAGTTAAATCGTGTCACCCGCAGTTGCAGAGAAATCACTATATTAATCGAAGGACTAAAGGATTCGTTACTGTCATTACTTGTTGTAACTATAAATTAAGTTACTGAATGTCATTTTCAATCAGATTAAACTTTGTTTAAACAAAACAAATCTGATCATTAGTTAAAGTTAATCTACGACAAATTCTAACTCCGAAAATTTATAATTACCTCTTCTTGGAGCTAGAAAATAAAAGTTGTGATTTTTTTGAGCTGCAGCTTCGCAATCGCGTAATCTTGTAAATCGCGATTCGTGTGCAAATTGCGTTAGGAAGAATGCATCACAGATTGGCTGCGCCGATAACCCCATGCATTTATCTTGTCAGATAAATTTCGCTCAATGGGAGCAACGGCGAGTTCGAACAATGAGCGATCGGAAGGAACGATATTCTACGTATGCAACAATGGAAATCGTGAGATAACCGCATTTTCGGCATGCACAGTGCATGCGACCTACATTGATGATCCTTAACAAATGGGTCCAAATAACGATGCTTACAATTAGGGAACACCGCTATTTGGAAGACGAGGCTATTCGAAAAAATGGAAATATCTTTGTATGAGTACATATTAAAAATTTACTTTAAATACTGTAAACGCGTCCTAATGTCCTAACGACGTTGCTAATAAAGTTTCGTTGGCGACGACGTCATATTGAAGTCGTGGCAGTAAAAAATGTGTTTTGCGACAGTCGAAGTAATTTCTGACAGTCAGCATTTCTTCGAAATTTAAGTAAGATAAATAAGATTTTTTTTTTAAACTTTGAATGTATCGGGTCCAATTGAAACATTTCACGTTTACTTTTTGCTGTGTGATGTCTACTTTTGTAGGCCATGCGCAATAATGCGCAGAGTTGACACCAGGGCTATTCGAAACACCGAACGTCGAATCGTCATTCGGACGATTTTTTCTTTCATATTCGCGTTCTATGTATCAAAATACACAATTAAAATTTAAATTTAATACTCAACAGGTGTAATTACACGAAATACGAATAGTCCCTGATTTGTTCCGAAAACGCTGAAGCAATAAAATTCTCTATTGTGTATTTTTTTTATTGTATGCAACTTTTCTTAATAATACTATATATTCTTTTCTGAATAAAATAATGTCTTAACAACAGCTTTTTTTACATTTTTTTCATCTTAAAACACAAATTTCAGAATATTCCCGGACTGGTTTCGAATTACCCCGGGCTCGAGGCTATTCGAAACACTTGGCACTGGTCGATATTTTTATATGTAGTTCAAAGCAAGTACATTTCCGTGTTCTATCTATAACGGCATTGTGAAGGGGAAGGTTCAACCTTTCAAACCGTCCAACTGAGGGTTTTTTTTTATTTTTTATGAATGGAAGACTCAAAAGACGCAAAAGAAAGTCTTCCAAATAGCCCCGGTCTCCCCTATATAGAAGCCAGCCCCCCATATTGCAGTGTAAAATAATTTTCTGCCATCTCCCTTTCTTGACTATATGAAAAATGGAACATTTATTGTTAAACATAATACACTTTCATTTAATCTATCCATCTCTCAAAGACTGAACCATTGAATTTCATTCAGTATTAATAAAACGTTAAATAATTAAAAGTGATTTTCGAGTTTCTAAATTTTATAGATGTCCGCGAGAAATTGCACATCGCAATCTAGATACGCCGTGTGATTAAATTTGATAAATGAGTGAAAAATATAGAGCACTGTGAGGCCGTGCGTAGCTGTGAAATTAAATTCTTTTTAATCGTGCAGCCAAGAGATATCGCTCTATGTCATTTTTTTTATTAAACAGCATGGCTGTTCGAAAGTCTGAAGTTACTCTCTTTCCAATAAGAAATTATCCAACAGAAATAATTATACTTATATATACGAAGTTTTTGTATAGCATTTAATTCAAATTAAAAAAAGGCCACTTGAAGTGAATATAAATAAAAGGTATGCATGACTCACAAGTCCCACAAAAAAAATTATGCTAATAGCTACGTGACGCTGAAGGACAAAGAATTCAGATGACTTCACCGTGTATACACCGGGAAGCTAAAGACAGGGACAAACCTGTTCTTTTCAGTTATTCTGACACTTTCTGCATTTAAAATAACACACAGTTGTGTATTATATGTACGCAGGTTTCGAAGAAAGGGAAAGGAGGTAGAAGAAGGACATAGTACGACTGAAAAGAACAGGTCTAATGATTGAAATCGAGTACACCTTACTCAAAAAGAAATACGTTGAAAAATAGATACGTTGATTATTGTACATAAATCTTGAGAAGTCTTCGGAGTTTTATCTTCAGGAATTTCTATGAATGCACAAATGTCTATGCCTGAGGCATGAAAGGATATATCCAAAGCTTGATATCATACATTTGGTCATGGTTGCATTGAAGCCGTGTATAATAACGAACAGTTTCAAAAGACATATTTCTTAATGCGAAAGGAAACAAAGATTGGCTATGGAAATAGCAAATTAACCAAGAAATCTGTAGGTAGTCCTTTGAAGTATTCCGCGTCGGAAGAAAATAATTTTCGATTCGAGCGAAACGTTGATCGTAGGACGATCACTCATTCGGACTTGAACACTTAATAATAATGTTATGAATCGGTCTTTATAGCGGTTCGTAAATACGAGAGATACGAAAGAAGCCAGTCAATCAGTTGTAGTGCGTAGCGAGCGCAAGTGCGTAACTGCAGACGCATAAGCGTGCAACGGCGGCCGTTGACGTTCCATCGCGCCAATTTATCTGAGATAACACGGTCGAAGAGTCGACTTTGAAGTCGATGGATCGATATATGGGTCATACTATACGTATAACGATAGGCGTGAAGGATTGTGTATACTAAACATTATAAGCATCTTAACGTTCATTATACTTTCCATATCGAAGCATGGTCTAGACGTCAGTGTAGATTACTATTAATGATAGCAACAAAAACAGCTAATGAAATGATCGATAAGTAACAGCTGATACGTGACACATTTTATGAAATTAAGAATGTTTTTAAATCAATTTCACAGAGGATAAAGTATTTCCCGATATTTTTTATCTTCTTCTGCAGTATGTTAGTGATACCTATGGCAACTAATATTGATTTCAATTTTGATTTACATATTTCAAGTTAATGTAAAAATTAATACAGTATTTTGTGAAGAAATTTCATATTTTAATTTACACATACGCGCTTGAAACAAAAACTCAATTACAACGGAAAGCAGTCACTAGTCATTTACGAGGATCCCAATAAAAGTTCTCTTTTGCATATATATGGCGATATTTAAAACACAATTAAAAACAGGACATGTCAGTTGTCCTGATTTTCTTTCAGCATTTTTTCCAGTTTCCACATTTTGAAAACCTAAAGCACTTGGCATAGATGATATAAACAAAATTCTCTTTCTATAAAGGTTGTACAATAACTACATTGTCTTTTTTTCTTAAGAATATATATTTGTTATAATTTTTTCAGCCTCCTTCATTTATTCACAAATTCAGTATCACACAATGTTTAATATTGTTTAAAATATGAATTAATTTTCAAGAAATTAGATATTACCAAATTTCTACATTCTATAATTTTCATTTTGACGATGCATATAAGCAGAGTGATGTTTCTTAAAATTGATTAATTTGTTTGTGTAAACTATTTTAAATATATACACATATATTTTCTCCATTATGTGTGTGTGTGTGTGTGTGTGTGTGTGTGTGTGTGTGTGTGTGTGTGTGTGTGTGTGTGTGCGTGTGCATGCGTGCGTGCGTGTGTGTGTGTGTGTGTAAAATAGAGAAAGATGTTTTATTTATTTATTTGTAAAATCTAAAAACGTCAAGTAATAATTACGGTGATAAAAATTTACAATCACGAATCCGCATCGAAAAGGAAAAAAGTCAAACCACAGCTCGAACAACTTTCTTGTGCCATCGATAATTTGCGGAAGATACTTTATCTTCGAACAACGGGTGCAACGGAGCGATGGTTAGTGCAACTCTTTCACAAAGGCTGCTACTTATAGACCGTGAATATTCCCTTTGGACTAGCGACTTTCGAAAACTTCCGCGGCTTAGACGAGCGTCTATGAATAAAATGAATGACTTAAATTAATTAACAGTGATGAATAATACCCATGATGAATAATCATTTGGATAATGAATTGGAAAATGAACAGTATTTAACAGATTGTAATCAGAATTAGTGTAATTAAATTCTACGAAAAAAAAGTAATAATTTGCAGACTAACGTTTAGTAGAGTTAAATGAAATTAAATAAGTTCCATTAATTTATAGTTCTATTTCTAGAAAAAAAAGAAAAAGAGAATCTATGAAACTTTTTAATTAATTTTATATCCAATATTTACGGGAATAGATTACAGGAGGATTGAACGAATATGTCTCTTCATTAGTGGAATTGCTATTTCCTTTCATGCGATTTTTATGGAGAGCTACGTATTGCGATGTATTCGACAATTACTGCACTTTTCCCCCGGTACTAATAAATGCCAGCAGAGCACGAAATTGTGATGTCGAATATACCGAGCCGGGATGATATTAGTGCGGCCCTGCGATAGAGTTAATTATAACTCGGCAACGAAACCACCATGTTGCCTTGCATATGCGATACACACGAGGAATGGTGGCGCATATGATACAGTGACACGCGTTATACGTAAATGACGGATAAACCGTGGCAAATAGCGAAAAACGTATTTAAAAAAAATCAAACCTTGTTGCGCTATTTTATGGAACGAATAGACAGCGATTACTTGCAACAAGGTCAGTGTTAGACGATTACTGGAAAACTCATCGACTGAATAAAAAGTTAAACGATTTTGCGGCAACCAACTTAAGAAAAACGAGAGGTTCGTCGTTTCAACACAGAAAATGCATTGAAATAAGTTAGTAAAGTAGTTAGATATAAATAGGCGTAAAACAACAAAGAGATAACACAGGCTTTGCTCGTAAAGTTTTGCCAACAGCAAATCTTACGGGACTTTCGGAACTACGCTACATTCCAGCGCCTCCATTAATTTTTCCGCTACAATCTTATGTTTTATCCATCGTGCGATAATTAGAGCTTAGACGCGAGGGTGTTGAATTAATACGCCTCATCAAGGAGCCACTATAGGCTCGCGTGCTTGCTCGCGCGTGCGGCACTAATTCGCTAAGGCGATCCATTCGTGTTTCGGAGGCGTCTGAATCATGAAAGCGCTGGAGTAACCGCGACCGATTTGTATTAACATACGAGCCCGTACGGTAAAATACACAGTGCATTATTCCCAGTTAATTAGCCGCGAATTATTATCATTAAGCGCGATGGTACGTCACGCTCGTAAAGTCGCGTGCAATCTTCGAAGAGCAACAAAAATTGCTTTCGATCTCTATCTTTTCCATCCTCTCTCAGTCCGGGAATCGCGAATTTTATGAGCAAAATCACAAAATTACATTTTATATAGTAAATATTGCATAATATATATCTATTTATAAAATGTGTAAAATATATCAAAGGAATATGTTCTTATTCTAATATCATTTAATTTAATAATCCTTTTAGATTACTTAATTTGGTATAGGGGAGTGGGGCAAATCGGACCTAGTTGCAGTTTTTGCTCTCTATAAGACACAAATAAAGTCCGATCATAAAACTGAAGATGTCGTTGGAAAGATAATTTAATTCCCTTCATTTTTGCTTCAGACCATTTTGACGTATCTCTCATCTGTGATGAACTATAAAGGAAAATGTAAAAACGTTTTTTCCGATCCGATTTGGAACCAGTGGTTTGTACCACCCTCTGGTACAAATCGGACATTCTTATTTTTATGGATTTTTAAATAGAATTTTTTAATGTATTTTT